>CAUYQV010041571.1:0-146547 GCA_963574575.1 Galagoides demidoff
TAGGCTATTTGGTTATAGCTTTCATATAAAAGGTATAAATTAGTTTCATAATAGGGGTGTGTACATTGGATACTTTTTCCTCCATTCTTGTGATACAGTAGTCATTTTAATGGACATGGTGAAAGGGACGACCACCCAGAGATTAATATTTGGACACAGCCTAATTTGAATGCAGCCTTTAATGCTAGTGAGCCTGTGAGAGTTTTGACAGTTACATCAAGGACATGTGTTTACATTGCCTTTAGAGAGGCGTTTAGTCTTGTGTCAGTAATGGGTCGTCTCAGCTACTGTTTGTGAACATCCTTACTTAGGAGGAAGAGATATTTTTCATCTGCCTTGACAAACATGGATCATGTCCATATCTTCATGATAGAAGCCTTGCTAAGTACATTTCTTTTTCTGTGTTGTATAGACACCTTTATCTTTGATATATACAGTGGGCAAATCATCATCCCCCTGACGTAGCCTATTTGAACTCAGAACCCATCCCTGGCACAGAAGCACCAGCTCCGACCCTTGTTGTACCCAGGAGATCGGTGGGCTCTCTGCCATTTGTCATTCTGTTTAGCTCTTACCACTTTGTTCTGCACTCACGCTGATGTGCTAGCTTCTTTTCATCCTGCTAGGAGCTCCACAAGGTCGGAGACTGTGTCTCTTTCAGCTTAGAATACCTGGAACCTGGCCAAGTGCAGGGGAGATGCTCAATGACTAGGAAGGGTGGAAAAAAAATTCAGTAGGTACCGCATGGGGTTGAGAGACCACGACTGACTTCATAAGGGGAGCTATGATTCTACTGGGGCTCAGAGAACACTTTACAGAATGGGTGGGCTTAGAGCAGGACCGTGAAGGGAAGGTAGAAAACAGTTATCTGAGTAGTGCTCAGAGCACAGACATAGGGATGAGATTTCAAGCATATGAACACCAGTGCGTCTCAGACCCAAAGTAGCGTTCTAGCCAAGAAGATTTTGCTGGGGAGATCAGAAAAGCCACCCAGGTTAGTTCATGGAAAGATGTTTGGGTGGGTAAAGTGGCGCAGGACATGGGAAATGGAAGCTTATCAAGCTTTAGGGGAGTAGGGGTTAGACCTTGATAGGAGTGGACAGTCTCTCTCACTGTCCCTGGGGCCACAGGGCCTGGGTTTTCAAAAGCCCCCCAACTGCAGAAGCTGCCCAGTCTCTCATTTCTGCTCTCTCCGTTTCCTCTGTGCTTTGTGTGGGTCCTTCTGCTCATTCACGGGCCAATCTGGGTGGACTCCTGGAATTGATAAAACCGCATAGTTCTATTGCCTATGACCTACCTACAAATGTTGGTCTTGGTGGCTCTCAGATATCTCTTGGGGGAATTGGAGCTGACTGGACTCTGGCCAGGTGGGGGGCAGGTGGAGCTGTTCTGCATGATTGCGTGGAGGGCTGGAGGCAGGACAGACAATAAGATATGCCTAGAGATTCAGGAGGGGTCTTCTCAAGGCTTTGGCAGGCACTTTGTGGCCATAGGGTTGGTGCAAATGGCTAGCATTGTCCATTCAGATTCAGGAAGCTGGAAGACAACACCATTTTCATGGTGCATATTACTGTCGAGATCTTCTTGAAGACCCTAGCCTTCTGATTAGAGTATGAGCCCAAGGATATATATGTGACAATTTGTCTCTTCCCCAGAGTTCTGCCCCTTTTACCCTGGCTCGCTTAATTCCTCTACTTCTCTTGCCCTGGATTCCATGGGGGCCAATATGAGTATGAGAAGGAGTAACGATTGTGTCATTTAAGCCCAAGACAGCAACTCACCCCCACAGCAAGATAACTGTCCACCTGAAGTAAAGTTTCCCCAAAGCAGCCCTCCCTTCAATGTTCAACAAATCTGTAAAGGTGCTTACTCTGGGGCAGGCACGTTCCAGGTGCAGGGGTTATGGTGATGAATGTGACAGGTACGTTCCTGACCTCACAGAACTTATGTTTTAGTGGAAGGAGATACGCAATACTTTAAAAAAAAAAAGATAATATTGGACACAAAGTTCTGTGCCAAACAGTAAGAGGGAAAGCCATTGGAGTAATTTGTCGGAAGGGTGGCCAGGGAAGGCCTTGCTGATGAAGGTGCACTAGCAGAAAGTGCTGATGCTGTCACACGAGAAGAGCCCGGTGCCCCATTCCAACAGGCTCCCTTCTGAGCTGCGGTTCAGGTCCGGAGTTGGCCATCATATTGATTTTACCTTTCAGGCCTCATTTACGCTGCATGCAGCTTGTCTGCTAATGACAGTTCATCCTTGGGAAAAATGCTGAGGCGGGTGGGGATCTGTATTATATGCCTCCTATTAGGATCTAATGATGTGCTTCCCCAGTCAGTGGAGCAGGTGCCGCTGGTCCCACGTGGAGGGATTCTTGAGGTTGCCCAAAACTTTGGGCTCACATTGACATAGAGGAGGCACTCATCCGCCATTTTGAGGTTCTTTGGTGAAACTTTGATTCTAACTTTACTGAGTCCTTTTAATTAGGATTTCACATTTGTAGGAACATGCATTTCAACACTGCTAGGATCAGGAATACATGTGGCTAAAGCTAAGTAATGAGCCCAAACGTGTCTATACTTTGGCTTTGCATGAAATACTGACTTTTGCTACAGTTCCCTGATTGAAGCTCCGTTAGACTAGAGTGTTAATGGACTGATACTACGGAGTCAGAGAGGGGACTATGAGTCACCTTTTGAAAAGTTTCCTTGGTCAACACTTTCAGAAAATCTCATGTTGGATGCCCATCTTGGAGATTCAGAAGACACATTAGTATCTTCTACCTTGTTAGAGATTTTTGAGGTAAGACGAACTGGCTTACCTCTATTTAGCTTGCATTCCCTAATTTGCTTGGCGACCAGTCCACGTGCTGGGGCATAATAACTAATAGTTGCTCCAGGCGTATGTATGAAAAATACTCATCAGGCCAGCATCTCCCAACAGTGAAATGTAGGACTCAGAGAGCCCCACGTACTTGTGTAAGTTTCAAGCACATTATCACTCACTTACAGGCACTAATGACTTCAATAATGTAGTGAAGTTTAGCATAAATAGGCTCATCATTAAAGTTGATGGCAGAAGTATAAACAAGGCCCACACTATTAAATTTGCTATTTGTTCGTTATGCGTGTGGAATTATCCTGCTGTCTCTGGCTGTCTCATACTGAGTGTTTATAAACCCAAGTAGAATGTGGTATTATTTTGTTTTTCTGTCCAACCTAGAAGAATGAGGTGGTTTTTAAAAATCCATTCTCTTACAAATAGGATCGCCAAAGCTGGTGAGGACCATCCTCAGATTTTCCAAGGTGGTGTCTGCCCTTCTGGTCATAAGACCTTTCAGAGCACCAGGGTTTTACAGAAAAAAACAAAACAAACAAATAAAAAAAAATACCAGTAATAGATTCAGGAAAGCAAGTTAGGGGTCTGACGGTATGACCTTGGCAAAATACTGGGACCCTTTGAATTATGTGCCATTATCTGTTCTGGAGATGGTCAGATGGATGGTATTACTAACTGCAGAGGGTAGCACAGGG
Organism: Galagoides demidoff; assembly: GCA_963574575.1. NCBI lineage: Eukaryota > Metazoa > Chordata > Mammalia > Primates > Galagidae > Galagoides > Galagoides demidoff. The sequence continues at coordinate 3,532 of CAUYQV010041571.1, forward strand.
CACCATCTTATAAGGATAACAAGTACGGGGATGGTTGAGGGTAGTGGCTGCTGGTATTAGTTGAGTGACTTTAGGCAAGATATTCCATCTCTTTATTCCTCCATAAAGTAGAGCTGATAGTAGAGCAGGTGCTGTGGGGATTAAATATGTAAATTCATACAAAGTTCTTAGGCTTGTGTCTGGCACGCACACACCCCCCCACACGCACGCATTTAGCAAACACTAGCTTTTACATAAAACTGACGTGCCTGAAATTGTGGAAAAACACAGAAAGCCATGTGAAATATTATTTTTAGAATCCAGATTCAAAAAATTATTAGTTTTATTAAAAGGAAAAAGAAAAAAAGTAACCCAAGTGCTTATTGCCTATATAGCGCTTCTAAGGGAAAACAGCATGGCCCTGGCTTAGACACAAAATACCACTTTGGTGATTTTGTCAAATAGCAGCAACGGAGGAGGGCTGTCATCTGAACTCGTACCTATTTTGAAGGGGTGCTCACTGCTCTTCCTTCTAGTGCCTGGGTGAGTGGCAATGAAGTCCAAAGGAGGACAGGGAGAATGGGAAGGGGTGGAGGGACAATGGACAAGGCTCGTGGGGCAAAAGGGAAAAGGTATGGAAGGCCAGGGCCCTTCCTCAGTAGGTCTCTCACTGACCTCACCATCTGACCTAAGCTTGGCTTTCCCCTCCACGTAGCCCTCTAAAGCAAGAACCAGGCATCAGCATCCCTCCCAGAGTCTGTACATAAACTCAGAAAGGATAGGGAGAATGCCCCAGCTGTGGGTTGTAGCTTGCAAATCCAAGCTACCAGCTAACTCCTACTTTTAAAACTCATCTCCAGTATCACTTCTCCTGGAAAGTTGTCCTTAAAGTGGATCTTGAACTAGTTTTTAACTTCAGATATCTATGTTCATCTCCATCAGCATTTTCCATAGGTCACCAGTTGTCCTAATAAAGATAAACACCTTTCTGAAGCCAACATTGCAAAGCATGCATGTTGACCCTGGTTGATGGCGTTTTGAACATTTATGACGTTAAGGTAATCAAACTGTTAACATCTGTCTTCTTTATTTGCTAAAATATATGTTAATCATCAAAGGACTGAACAGTGCAGACAGTTTGTTGGGGCACTCTGGATCTTGTCATTGTTTACCTGTATATCTTATCAAATGGACTGTGAGCTCCTTTGAGGGAAACTTCCCTGCCTCTCCCTTCCTTTACCTCTCAGCTCTGTGGTACTACAGAGGCCAGTAGGGGCTGCTTGAATGAATGAGTGAACAAGTGACAAGCACATACACTCCTTTGGTCAGAAGTGTGCTAAAGAAAACTAGCTTAGCTGCTATTTTTGCTTCAAGCTTGCAGCACACTTGGAGTAAGACTGCCAGGTTCCTGAAATTCGTCACTGGCTTGTCCCCAATTTGTTGTAATGCCAAGTGGCAGTTCTGAGATCCTGGTTTTTTTCTTTGATTTGACTTAAGCCTTCCTGAGAACAGGGACCATGTCTGTGTTATTTATAACCTTAGTCCCAGCCCAGTTTCTTACTTATCATGTATGTTCAATGAATGCTTATTGAATGAATGTGGGATCAAAATGCTTGGTACAGTCACGTAACCAAGACTACAGATCTATCTATGTATCTATCTATGTATGTATGTTATGTATGTATGTATGTATGTATCTATTTATCTATCTATGTATCTATCTAATCTTTAGGCTGTTTTCAGAATACAAAAACTGTCCGTAATCATCTCATTGCATGCTGGCCCAGTCTAGAAGCTCTTCTTACCATTCCCCATTTAGCTCTGCTCTTTTTGATCCTTTGGGGTTCAACCTAAGTCACGTCGTAGCCCTTCCTTTGCCACATTCTCCCAAACCCGTTTTTCTCTATTTCAGTGACTGTTTGATTCTTCACAGTACGTGTCACAGCTTGCAGTGGTGTTGGCCTATTTCCTGATATTTATGTTGCCCTCCCCGACTGGAATCTCAATCTAGAGGGAAAAGGTCTCTGTCTGTCTGTCCACCATTCTGTCCCCGGTACCCGGTACACAGCAGACCCTCCATGAATGCTTGTTGAGTGAACAATTAAAGGAATGAAAATGAAGGGACTATACATCACTCCCAATCTTTATAATTCTCCCCTCCCAACAATCACTGTTAATATTTTTATGATTTTTGGTGTAAGTTCTTCTATTTTTAAAAAATACATATATGCAAATTTTTATAAACATAATGAGAATTTTCTTACTTTTCTTAATCACTGTTAATATTTTTATAGTTTTTGGTGTATGTTCTTCTATTTTTAGAAGATACATATATGCAGCTTTTAATAAACATGCTGAGAATTTCCTTACTTGCCCTTTTCCTCCCGTAACCATCATATATTCTGCCCCTTGTTTATTTTAATTACTAAGGACACTAATGCTTTATTAGGATCTCAGTGGCCTCTTTACAGTTCTTTGAGCATCCTGGGTAGCCACAGGCCCTTTGCACATCCTTCTCCTACTCTCTGGAAAGCTTCTCCTTTGTCAATCTATACAACCAATGCTCTTAGATCTGTTAGCTCTTGTTCAACTATCACTTTCTCTGTGAGGCCTTCTCTGACCACTGCCTCCCCATTTTTAAATGCCAACCCCAGAACTCTTCTTTCTCCCTTCCCTGCTTGGTTCTCTATAGTACTTACCATCCTCTGGTACACTATATATTTTACTTATTTATTAGTGCTCCATTCCACCTGTCCTAAAATGCAAATGCCACAAGAGCTCAAAACTTTGTCTTGTTTTCTTCTTTGCTGCTGTCCCAGGACCTACAGCACTTTATTGAGGATGTTCTCAGTAAATGTTTGCAGAAGGAATTACCTCTCAACGCTCTCATGTGAGGTGGTTGGGCTGCATGGGCCACAGTGATTGACTTTGTTGAGTGTATGTAATAATGCATGCTGACTCTCTTATAATAGAACAATGTTATGATAGCTAAATAGTTCTTTGCCTCAGAAGAGGTCCATAAATTGGTTTCATGGGTGATCATTTTTAGTACAACGTCAGGGTTTTGGCCACGGTTTGGTGGCAGACGTTGTGCCCTGATTAGAAGCTTGGTTCCATTTCCTGGTAGCTGTTCTTCGAACCTATCGACCTCCAGTGCTTTTCAACAAAGGAAACCGAGTGTTTCTTTCTTTGCTTCAGATGGTCACATCTTTAGATCCTGAAGGGAGAGATGCAGCCCGTTCTCTCAGGAGTCCAAATGCCACAACAGATTTTGCCTCCAAGCAAGTAAGATACACTATAAAAACAAGCGACTTTCCTTCACCAGCCCTTCTCTATTCGAATTTCTGATGCCTCAGTGATGGCCATTTTGAGATGATAGTTGGTAGTGAGGTAGTTCTGGCATTGGAAGGGGGACAACATGCACTGCTTTCCCTAGGGCCTTCTGCTTTTACGTCATAAAATGAGTTTTTGAACTGTGTGTTCTCTGTCTCCAGCTACTTTGCTTGTAGTCCCTGCTCGTTGGTCTGAGAAGTGCATAACTTAGCAGAGCTGGTTAATAAACTCTGGTTCTGGTGTTAAACTTGATCAGCCCAGTGTTTCTTGACCATAGGGTCAATACTGAAGAAGTTGAAGTGATTTCACACACCCCACCTGCATTTAGATGCTTCCAGCAATGAATTCCCTATGGCATGGGCAAGCTTTGGACAGGCAGGAGACTGGATGAGTGGAATTTGAGGCCACTAGGCCAGGGCCTAGCTCTCTGTGCTACTTCAATGCACCCACCATCTTGTGAATCGCGGAAGCCATTTTGTCAGAGTTGTGTTGAAATTCTTCTGGAGTGGGAGATTTTTTCTGCATTTCATTTCCATTTCTCTCTCACACTCACTGCTCTAGGATCCTTGGAGAAGCATCTGCTCAGGTCCCAATGGCTATCTGAAGCCTTTGGAGACTTCTCTAACTTCTTTTAGTCCTTTTGTTACCTGGAGATTTATTCACTGTGGGTTAGAGAAGGAAAAAAAGACATGTCTGCATTCCCTTTTCATCACTTTTGGGTGGAACTCTCGCTATTTTTATTTTCTTTTGGAGAGAGGCCAGGTGGGGTGGAGGATACACTCTTACTAGTCTGGAAGGCCAGATGTCTCTTGACATCAGGAACTGGGAGTTTGAAAGAATCCTCCTAAGTCAAGCTTTTCTCAGTTATCTGAGACAAAGAAAGGTGAATCTCTTTCTTTGTCTCTCTTTTTTTTTGTCAGCAGAATCCTATTTTTAGGCCATTGGCATGTAATTCAGCTTCTCTTACAACCAGATCCTGGCATTCATTTTAGAAATTTCTAGAGCCATAAATGGTGTCTAAGTTGGGGGCAGAATGTATTATCATAGTCCTCTTGTGGTGACACATAGGTTTGAGGAGTGTGCTATTTTCAGAAAGTTTTCACATAGCAGTGTGTCCAATGACCAGGTCACGAAATCACAGATCCTTGACATTCTTGTGAACAAGAGAAATTCCTTGTTCCTGTCTTAAGGCAAGGTGATTACAGGGCCCATGATCAGATAGGTGACCCAAGATGGATGCCTTCCTGCATATAACTCAAGTTTATCTCTACCTGTCCTCAGTTTTATCTCTGCCTGTGTCCTTTGCATTTGAAGATGGATTTCCAGTACTGGCCTCAGTTGTGGTGCCAAGGGCGATTGCAATTGCATTCTCTGACAAGTACTCTTATGGCCTAGGGTCTCTGACAGATCCATGCAGACATTGGGGGCAGTTCCAGCTCCTGATGGAGTGACAGTCTACACACGATCTGTGCAACAGATCGGCTGGGCGTCTGCACTTGTCCCAGCATTGCCTCATTCTTCACAGGGGAAACACAAGCATGTTTTCATTTACTAGTTAGTTGGTTTGTTTTCTAGAAAGACTTCCAGTTGAGTTTTCAGATGAACTTGTTTCAGAGATGCTGCCTTTGAGGTCAATCCCGTGGATAATTGAGCCGTAATGGACCAGAGTTTGACAGATCTCCTTTTGGGTGCACTCGGTTCCAGCATTTAAGCTCAACAATGAACACTTACCTTATGAGTCACCGAGTGTGCAGTCTGTCTGTGCTCGAGCTCAAATGTGTGTTATTACATGTGAAGGAAGTAGGTGTGCTCTCACCGGGGGCACAGAATGGGTGGCCAGTGTGCATAGTGAAGAACCCTCAGGTATCCTCAGAGCCCTGAGAATGGGAAATAATAAGGCGACAATGATATTTATTTTGGAATTTTGTGGATTTTTCCTCAAATGAGATCATTTGGATGACATTGCATCAAGTAGTAGGGAAGGTCTATCTTTCTCTCCACTTACACTCTGTATAAAAACAACCATTGTTTACTGAAATAATCTGCGTGTTTAGAGTTATTAATGTCGACTGATTTTCTTTTTCATTTAAAAAATTGACCATTTAGCAAAAATGCATTGGCAAACATGTCATTCAAAGTTTCTGATGATGGAGAAAAACAACTTAGTAGCTGGCTGCAGTTGAAATAACTTAACACACTTTGCAGCCACCATCGATTCAAAGGAAGAAAAACTGCAGTGTAGAGACCTCTGCAGAGGAGACACTGCTAGGTTCTCTCTGTAGATTGCAATATACGGCCCCAAACACGAGAAGTTAAAGGAAGTGCTGGACAAAGGCCGCAGAGCGTCTTGTAGGTTAAAGGAGCTAGTCTCAAAAATCAATACTTTTGCTTGATAGACAGTCACTGTGCATTTTCAGCCAGGGTGAAATGTATTCACGTGCACACACTAGGATCTTTGCATTCCCACAGATGTCTCCTGACGTTTCCACGTGGGTCGACTTCCTGGGCCAGGGGAGAGCTGACTATTTTAAGGGCCAAAGGCGTGTTTCCATTGTTAGAAGAGACACTTCTCTTTTGCTTCTTAAGAAGAACAAGCAGGAACTGAATCCTGTTAAGCCTGTTAAGACTTCAGTGATTTGCAAAAGAGAGTGCATTTCACATGACCAGGCTGGTTACTCCCAGGCACGGACTCTGCGATTTCACCAGGAACAACCGGAGGCCCCAAAACAAACAGCCCTGCAGGATTTGTGAACAGGAAGCGTACCCTCCCTTGTTGACCTTAACTTATATGTTGAGTAAACAAGCGGCTGTTCTGTATACCCCGGTGTATCTAAGGCAGCTTGTAATTTCACCACAGTTGGACTGCGTCCAATTGTCCCTTTGGTTCTGGTTCTTAAAACTGCCAAGAATTGAAGGTTGAGCGAGACCTGAATTAACAAGAGAAATGGAATTAGAACAGGTGGTGGGTGGACACGCACGTCCTTGAGCCATGGGTGAGTTCCCTGACCTTTAGGGGGCACGCATGACTCGGTGGCCCTGTCTGACTGCAGTTCAACTGCGAACTTGGCAGTGTGTTTGTTGTTCTAACTTTCAGACATCGTGTAGCGGGATTAATCTGGTGAGCACACAGTACTGGGGTGTGGGCAGTTATATACTCAGAACTTCGGGTTCTGGGCTGGCCCTGGTTTTCTGGTGCCTTGGTTGTCCCTTTGGCACAGAGCTTCTCCGATGCTTGCCTGATGGTTTGTAAATATGACTGGAAAAGTTTTACAATTATGTTATATGGCCCTTTGGGGCATGGTGATTAGTAATTGGGCTCTTTTTCATCCTAGAATTATCTGGTAGCTTTGCCTGTGTATGAGGAAGAAACACGGGTTAGACATTTCTTGATTATTTAGGTAGCAACACAAGGAAAGGATTTTGAAGAAGCCATTTGCTTGGACACGGTGATCTGCAGCAGAACCCTTGTTTGTAGCTTAGAAACATTGAAGTCACAGGGAGATAGGAACCCAGATAGCTGGGTCATGCAGCTTTCTGCTTGAGGTAGTTCCCTATACCCACTAGGCTACCCCTCCTTGCAAGAGGCAGTATGAATGGGTAGGCAGAACAAGGGTCCCTGACTTCTGGAAGGGGACTTCCTTCTTCCGCATTTACTGTGTCACCTTCAGGCAACTTTTCTCTGATCCCTTTCTATTTCTATATCTGTAAAATGGGGCTAGGGATAGTGGGCCTGGCACTTACTTTCCTTGAGGCCTGTGCTATGCTGAGTACCTCTTGTATTTGACTGCACCAGAGTTTCCTAATGACTATCTTATTTTGTTTTGGCTTTCCATAACACGATACTACAGATGGAGTGGCTTAAACGAAGATATCTCTTTAGTCACAGTCCTGGAGGCTAGCAATGTTAGATCAAAGTGTTGGGAAGGTCGATTTTCTTCTGAGACGGCTCTCTTTGGCCATGTAGAAGGCCATCGTTTCCCTTCCTCCCCACATGGCCTTCCCTTTGTGTCTGCCTGTCTTCTCCTTGCTTCTTCTTAAGGACACATCCTAGTATGTTAGGGCCCACCCATGTATCCTCATTTACCTTAATTTAGTCTTACAAGGTCCTACCCCCATTTCGAGGTGCTGGGGGTCAGCACTTCAACATACAGATTTTAGAAAACACAATTCAGCCTACATACCGTGGCTCTTTTGAGATGAGTCTAAGACTACAATTTTCAGGAGAGAAAATAGTCTGAAAAAGTCTCTGTGACATCACACAGAGTGCGGTGGGGACAAGGTGGGAGTCCCTCTTTTCCTCTGTATATTTCATGCTCTGTTTTGTGTCTCTGCTTCTGCTAGAGCAGACTTCCCTCCTGGGGATGTGGGGACAATGGCTTTTTAAGTGAAGCATTTCCATAGCACTGTTCTTGTGGTTCCTCACCTCTGTTTCTGTCTTTCTGGAGAGGGACGGATAACTCAGAGGCTGCCTGTCTTACACTCTAACCTTGAGATCTTATTATCCCCGTTTGCATGTTTAGTAATGCCCCATCATGCTTCGTCTTCCTGAGCTCCATCGGAAATCTAACTATGGGACATAGGCTCTAGAATTTAAAAGATTATTCTTTGTGCAAATGGCAAGTGGACTTATTACCTTTGAATGACCTCTTTATAGCCTAAGTTCATAGGATAAGCACTCACTGACCCAGTTTACTATACCCTTCATAATCTCAATACAGTTCAATTAAGTGCCTACATGGCACCTCCATATGCTGGCTGGATACGAGGTGCAAACATTTCAACCAGGCTTTCTCATTAAAATGATCAGGGCATAAGCCTGGAAGATTCCAGTGCGTGCCTCACCTGGGACCTCCCCAAGGGAAACGTGCCTGCCAAGCAAACCAGAAATAGTGTCAGGGCGGAAGCAGACCCCCTCAGCTGGCTCCCCTCCTGGGCTGGGTTGTTAATGAGCACTCTCTACCCTTGCCAGGGCCAGGTAAGTTTGAGAAGTGTACCTCCTGCGGTGTTTAAACGCATTCCAGTTACTCCCATGATAGCGATGCATGAAGAAGCAACATATTGACCCCCCCAGAGTATATATTAAATTCTGAAGGATTAATCAAAACTGCACCATGTTGTGTGCAATTAAACCCTTGAAAGGCAAAATAAATTTGCTGGAGCAGAGGCAGCTCTCATACCACTTCTTGCCGGAATGAGGCATTTTTCAGTTCTATTACTAGCAGATGAGTTTTTCCTCAGGAGCAGTTTTCAGGAAGTGGGCTGGGCTGGGAGGCAGCGCCTGCAAACATTTCACGATGGTAGGGGAGCAGGGAGCAAAAGTCTTCTAGTGCGATCCTTCGGAACTGGAACCAGCTAAATCCTTCCATCAAAAGTTGTACCAGGTTGTGCCATTTTCATATTAGAGGACGAAGTGCTAAAGAGTTGACCCAGGAGGACTGGAGGGAGCAGGGACCCTGCTGCCTGCCAGGGTCTTCTGTGGTGCTGAACGTGCCCTACAAGGGGGACCACTGGGAAGATTTCTCTGTCTACCTAGCGATGCTCCTACATTAATGAAGACGATGATTTGATGTGCATTTCCAGTTCAGGGACACAGAATCTTGCAGAAAATTCTCCCTCTTATGACGATGCCTAAAGTCACCCAGGATGACTCCTCACAGAGATACCTCTGTACTCCCATGCAAATGCTATGGTGGTGCCAAATTGCACATCGTAGTATCGCCATTTTGGTTTATTGTATGTTCTAAAGAGTCAATTAGAGTCTGTTGCAAAGAACTGGGAAGCTGTATATTCAGTTTGCCGAGGGGTAAAAGAGGAGAAGGTTGGCATTGACTTGCTGTGAAGTGGCACACAACAGCCAAGGGGCCACCAAAACAGTACATCTGAGCTAGAGGAAAATCATAGCGATTCAAGGTCTGCAGAAAGAGAGTTGAGAAAGTCTTAATGAAGCACAGACGAGAACAGAAGCATGCTTTTCTTTGTCCACTTTTGACAGTAATTTTCCTGTGCTAGCCAGGTGCCAAGGTGCAAGAGAGATTCCTAAGGCTAGAGAATGCGGCACGCAGCTAATAGCTCAGATTTATCTCGTGTCTCCTGTTCCACCAGAAAAAGAATTAGCAAATCAAAATGCACAAGTTGTTCCCATAAATAATCCAAAATTGTATTCATTGCAAGAAAAAAAAATTATGTAGAATGAGGTGAAATCTTTGAATTAATAAATTCAGAAGCCCTCACGGTCTTAGATGTGGCAATTAGAAAAATAAGGATAATGTGCTTAATTTATACAAAGTACATTTGGGGTTTTTTTTTTTCCCCCAAAGTTCAAAAATAAATTTCATTGGGAGATGCGTTGAAAACTCTCATGACATCTGGAATATAGAGATCTAATTGCTGATTCAATGGCATTGCGAAGGCGCAAACATATTTCCTTGGTGAAATGTCAAAAAGGCAGCAATCAAAATGAAGCGTTTAAGCATTAAAATGAAGAAATGATGACTGGGTTGATTTGTAAACATTTATCTCCGAGCTTACTTTATGAAACAGAAGGAATAAGTTGAGGAACACGATGGCAGATTTGTACAGTCTAAGGGCATGGACGTCCCCAGACGCGTGGTGGATTCACGCAAGATTTGTATTCTGCTTCCCTTAATTCTGATAACCCCGCTTGGCTTTTCCTATGGGGGTTATTGCAATTTAATGAGCCGTGAAAGGTTGCGAGGGGATTAAGGAAGGCATGGGCTGAGATAGGACGCTTTTCCTCTATCTTTAAAATAATATCACTTTTTATGTGTTTTGCAGAGTCATTTGCCTCTCCGGCGGTGCCGGTTGGTGACAATATTTACTTTCCTGTATGTTACTGGATGAGATACGTTGGGAGCCTTTGTTCTGGGCATCCTCCAACTTTGGCCTGACTGTGCAACCCTGCCCGCTTCTTAGAGCTCACTGTTCTGAGGGTCAGTGTTTGTTCACGCTGATGGTCTTTGGAAGGGGCAGATTATGATGTAAGGGTACACGTCACGTTTGCTCCTCGTTCTGATAGAAGGGGTGCCTCACAACTGTCAACTGTTTTATATACATGAACTGTAAAACCAAACCAGGTTAAGCAACCTGCCAGAGAGGGCAAATAAACTTGTTAAAATGATGTTTCCACGTGCTTGTCTATACAAATCTCTCTAGAAAAGCTGTCTGGAGGGAAGTTTCCAATCAAAGGGGGAAAATTGTTAAATCAATGAAAATCCCCTTCTAGGGAGGGACATCAAATTATCTTGCCCACTAAGTGAATAATCTCCTCCAATGAATATATTTTCTGGGTCCCAAATTATATCGGTTGTATACAATGAAACCTTGGTTGATAAAGACGTAAAATCCTCTTGAGGAGCAGAGTGGGTTTCCCCGGAGGCCGTGCCTTGGTAAGGTCTCTACTGTATTGTGCTTGCAAATAACATTTATTTCTGTAGTGTAAATATGCAAGAGTTCATTTTAATAAAAAGTAAGTCCTAAAATAAGATAAAACCCATGACTAGACTTGCATTGGAAGATTTAGAGTGTATTCATCTGCTGGTTTTCGGTATAAATATTCATTGGTTTTGAGTTCTCAGGTGCTGGAACTTTTCATCTGCATTCAGATGGAGGTACTTTAATCAGACAGTTCATAAAAGTCTGTAAATCCCCCACCCCACCCCACTGGGGGGGACACTGGAGTAACAGGCAGAATAGAGGGTGCTAGGGCTTCAAAATAACCCACCAAGCTGCACTGCCTTGCTTTGGGGGGAAAAGAAATAAACACCAAATGCCATTTTGTACCATAATATCAATATTCTATTAAAAATAAATCTCTCACTGTTAGACCAAAAAGTCTCAAAAAACCTGTCACTTGACTGCAGTCTTCAGAGATGACTGATAATGGGTAAAAAATCCCATAGCATCTGTTTACCATGTACTCACACAAACTGTTAGGAATGTTTTTAAATGTCAGCAGTAATGTATGCGTGGGTATTAGCTATCGCAGAATGCTGTTGCCACTCCGGCAACACGAGGGACTGCTCTAAATTAGGTAGGTCAAGTGAAGAAGGTACCAGAGGAACCCTTTGAAAGGATGTTGTTTGTCTGGAAAAAAAAAAAAAATTCTGAGCTGCAAATGTTAGTACACGAATAACTGGGAAACCCCCTCACCAGGTTTTGAATGGAAATCACCTAAATCACAGGAAAGTTCATCCTCAGGACCCCAGTGTGAAGGTCAGTTTTGGGAGAGCAGAGGGCAGAGGGAAACATTTTACATTAGATATGTTTTGCATTAGCAGGCTCTCGGGTTTCTCTTGGTAACCTGAGCAGGTATCAGGGGAAGAAAGTCATTGACGTCCAATCGCTGACTAAACAGTGTGGTGGGGACCGTGTTGGTAGCAGCTGCTGTATTTCTGGAGAGTTCTGCGCTGCTCAACTATACTCAGAAGAGAAAGGGTGGTCATTGTCCCAGTAAAGTCACGCGGACTGTAGGCAGTCTTCAAGATGAGTCTTACAGCAGTTATCACTTTCCACACAAAAGAGAAAGAGGTTTGATAATTGATTTTTTGAAAAATTTTATTTACTCATTTTTTTTATTAAATAATAGCTGTGTACATTAGTGCAATCATGGGGCACAATGAGCTGGTTTTACAGGCAATCTGAAATGCTTTCATCAAACTAGCCAACCCAGCCTTCACAGCATTTTCTTGGTTATTGTGTTAAGACATTTATATTCTACATCTAGTAAATTTCACATGTGCCCTTGTAAGATGCACCAATTACTCTCCCTCCACCATCCTTCCCCCTCCTTTTCCCTCCCTCTGCTCTTTCCCCTTCTTCTTGGGCTATAATTTGGTTATAGCTTTCGGTTTCATAGTAAGGCTGAGTACAGTGGATACCTTTTTTGCCCATTCTTGAGATACTTTGCTAAGAAGAATATGTTCCAGCTCCATCCATGTAAACATGTAAGAGGTAAAGTCTCCATCTTTCTTTAAGGCTGCATAATATTCCATGGTGTACTTATACCATAATTTATTGATCCATTCATGTGTCAATGGGCACTTGGGCTTCTGATATATATACCAGAATGTTTACTGCAGCCCAATTCATAATTGATAATTGATTTTGATGATGGATTTCTTTTACTGATATATAAAGCCCCATGAAAGGTAGCATGGCTTAACAATGACTGGAGGATATGGCGGCAGAAGGAAGGGAGAATGAGCAACGTCTAACGTATTGTTGACTATTTCATGTCTCTGCCTCAGTCTCATCTCTCTCCAAGTGGAGATGATAATAGAACTACCCTCCTGGGGCTGCTGGAAGGATTCACTTCTATAAGGTATGCAAAGTGTCTTCCTTGGCGCCTGGGAAATGTTTAACACAAATTCAGAGGCAGGCCGGTATGAATTAGTGAAAAGCCTACACTGTGCCATGTTTTAACATAAATGTGGGTTCATTATTTTCAGGTGTGCCTGAGAATTTCACTAAACTGTCTGGAGAGTTCTGTCTTCACAATCCAGGTGGAATGACTCATAATTCACGTATCAGAGCTGCTGGCCTCTGCTTATACCATTTGCGTGCGAAATGGTTTCTTCTTAAAGTGCTTAAATGAGTCCTTTCTGATGTCTCACATTCTTTTCTGGCACAAAATACAATTTCTCTCTTTTAGCATGTACCATTGCCTCACAGGTGCTGAGGTACACTGCATACCTGTATTCTTAGCACACGAACAAGTTTTAGCCGGGTGGGGACTATATTCTACTTATCGCCCTTTCTAGACACTCATTTACTTTTTGTTGACTGACTACAGTTATAATGGTAGGGTGGCGGTGGAATTGGTGAAGTCAATTGCCAAAGCCTTTAGATCAACCAATGGATTGTGATTGGGTGTTAAATACAACCTTGGTGCTCAGATTAAAACTATTTTAAACACTTCTTTGGACTATTTTTCCTCTGCCCATTGAACACATATTTATTAAGCGAGTTCTGTGTACCAGGCACTGTGCTAGGTGCTTAAGATAGACATGGCCTCTGCAGCCAGGCCAACATTTTGGCAAAGGAAGTAAGACATATAAATAAAAAAATAAATGCTGTGAAGTGAAAGACTGTGATGGGGGGACTGCTGACAAGGAAGGGGTCTATCTGGAAGAGACAAGAAACATTTTCTGTAGAAGATGGGTGGGGAATTCTTGGCAGGTTCTGCTGGGCACACAGTGGTGGTAGGGAACATTCTAGGTTGAAGGGACTTGTAAACCAGCATGGTGGGGCATAGGGTGAGGACTTAAAAGATGAGCCTAGGGTAGAAAGGGGCCAATATTCTGTACTGAGCAGGCTAGATTTCTTGTGGGCAGTGAGCAGCTGCTGATGGGTCTTGAATAGCTCGCTTGAGTTGATTTTTATTTATGGAAGCATCAAATGTTAGGGTTTTACATTTGTTCGTTTGACAGATGAGAAAATTCAGGGAGGCAAAGGTGAGTCATAGGCAGATTGAAGGAGTAATTTCTAGGAGGACAGTTTTTGGTCGAAATTGAGTCTGGCCATCTTATTGATTACATTTCATCAAACAAGTCACTTTTCTCTCTAAACCTTAGTTTCCTCACCTTTGAAATGGAGACAGTGATTCGATCTGCTGTATAGGCAAGTGGGCAGGTATCATATGAGCTTGGATAAGGCAGTGCATTTGAAGGCCTTTGAAAGCATGACGTGCCAAGGAAATGGGAATGTTATTTGTTAAAAAGCTGGGTTTTTAGTCTCAGGTTGCCTGGGTCTGTCTGAACTAGGCCCCCTCTCCCTTCTGAGTGAACAATGAAGGCAAGCTGCTTAACCTCTCTGCCCTTCAGTTTCCTAGGGGAGAGAGAGAGATGTAAGGATGGTCCCTACCTCATTGGCTGGTGTGAGCATTGAGTGATAACACAGGTAAAATGCATCCCCCTGTGATTTACAAGCTCTTAATGAATGCTGTCCTAATTAACTTATTATTTTCATTATTAGTAGTCTAGTATCTTCTCTTATATCTCATGCTGGTTTTTTTTTCACCCTCTCCATGATAGCTCCAAAGCTACTGAGCTCTCATAATTGTTTAAATGTATGTTCTAGAAGCTACAATGATGAGCCTTTGGCCAGGGGACATATTTAGATTTTGGCTGTCTAAACCTCGTGGCACACTGAACACCCATCTGTAAATCTCTATCAAACAATTCATGGAGGCCTTTCGCTTAACTGTAGGATTAAAGTTAACCTCACAACCTGTGTCCTCCTCGGTCTCCGTGGATGTAGGAGGAATTGAAATCCAGTAGATCAAACCTTCTACCTGCCACTCCTTCCTCCCGCTTTACCACTACTGTTTATGAGATGCAGTCTTCCCATTTTTGTGTATGTTTCAGATGGCAAGAACACCAAGGAGGTTCATTTTTACAATTATTGGAGTCCTTAAGATATGGGGTCACTTTTAAAATTGTTGCTAATCTTACAGGGTACATTTCTGTCACTTGATGTCCTATGACCTCACTGAAGTTCTCTGCTCTTCCTGGTGAGGTCTTCTGGGCTGCCCAGCTGCTCAGAGAGGGGACAGTGATTTGTTATCTTCTGCGTCGTTCTCTTGGTGAGGCTTCACCGGTTCTTAGAGGGGCTCCTACTCATTTTACCCCAAACCTCACATTCTTTCTTCGTGTTGTAGATGAGAAGAATCCTATTTGGGGTATCGAGAAATCGTTAAGAATCTCATCTTGCCAGACTGAGGCTGTTTTTAAGACATGGGGGAGAGATGGCATTGTATTCTTCTAAATGCTATAAATCTAATCTGATGATATGAAGGAAAATTTTGGTCAAGAAAAGTAGATAATAATTCCATACCCCCACATATATAGATTTTGGTTTAGTTTCTGCCTTTATCATTGCACGGGTGTGCACACTCACACCTGTGCACATACACACACAGTGTGACAGGCTTGAATGTTGATTTGGGCCCTGGGAGGTGAGGTCAG
Organism: Galagoides demidoff; assembly: GCA_963574575.1. Lineage (NCBI taxonomy): Eukaryota > Metazoa > Chordata > Mammalia > Primates > Galagidae > Galagoides > Galagoides demidoff. The sequence continues at coordinate 18,828 of CAUYQV010041571.1, forward strand.
CTCCGGCTCTTTCCGTGCCTGGCATGCAGCTTCTCAAGTATAGGTCCATGATTCCCTCTTTCAACCAAAAAATAATCGTAAATAAAAAATCGCAAGTAAAAAAAATCTATGTACTTATTCCGTACTTAGACTTTATGAAGCACTGTTTACCTGGGTTTATAGATGTACATCAATTCTTTCAATTTTCACAGAACCCCCCGTGACATATATCATAGCACGATCATCGTCCTCATGAGGAAGGAGGAACCGAGTCACAGTGAAGCTGGGGAATTGTCCCAGGGATGATGGGCGGTGAGCCGGGACTGGCTCTGAGCTCTTTAGCACCACAGTGGACAGCAGGGTGATGCCGGTCAGAGCGAGCTTCACAGAAGCAGCATCCCTGCACCTTGAACATCTGTTCTTCCTTTCAACAGATGTATCTGGAGGAGGCTGAAGGAAAGGGAGGTCATTCCAATAAGCAGTGGAGACATAATGACTCGGGTGAGAGGAAGTTCAACAGAAGCATTTGGAATTTGTATTTGGCATAAATATTAGTGACAAAGACCACGGGCCTTGACAGAAACTGGTTAACTGGTCTTTGATTCTGTTCTCTGGGACTCAGTCAGACTTTGAGCTCCTTCTTGGCTCTTTATGGTTGGATTTTTATTTCTTTTCCTTACTACGATTATTATTTTTTGTAATGGCTCCTTCTTCATGTAGGATACTCATGTACTAGTCAGGCCCGTGTGGTTCTTCCATACATACCTGTGCATCGCTCTTTCCTGAAACCTATGAACCACTGTATAGCGAGGAAGGGAATAAATAACCGTCCTCCAGGCTCAAGTCAGTATCCTCAATTATGGAGATTTTCTCTTGGAAGAAATGAAAAGTTGTGAGACTATAGGCGGTTCCTTTTCTATGAATTTGAGTCTCTACCTCTATAGAGCACATAATAGGTACATGTATCCACATGCCTGTACACATATACATACTTGTCCATTATACTTAATCATATGATATTGCTCTTGATAATTGTATTAGAATTCTAATAAGCAAAAAGTTGCCCACCTCCATCCCCATCCTTGCCCCACCAGATAACAATGTTTCTAAACAAATGCTTTGATGTGTTTAGAAAATCTTCAGATTTGGAAGAAAACTGGGCGTTCTGGTTTATAGTATGAAAAGGGTACAAAGCCTCCCCCGCCCCCCAGTTTTTTGTTAGCTGAACTTTCTAAGTGCTGGGGGAACTTGCAACTGTTCAAATACTCTGGCCTTGGCAGCTAATGGTGGATGGTGCCATGGTTAAGAAGTTTCTCAAGGCTAATCATTTTTCAAAGGGGGAAAAATAAAAACAAAACAAAAAAAACCCCAAGTAGGTTGATGCAAAGGGCACAATGTTCTTGATGAGGCAGACAAAATCTCAAGGCATGGCTCATCCCCTTTTAATTATCCGGTTCATTTAGTTAGCTGTGATCCAGGACTGTGGGAGGTCACCTGCAGTGTGGAAAGGAAGCCACAGCCGCTATTGACCCAGGGTTTGGTTCAGGGGTGGGAACTGGCCACCCAAGCTGACTTGTCCTTTTACAAATGGGCGCTTGAGAGAAGGACTGTGCGTGTGAAGTGCGGATCCGAGGAGCCCTCTTGATGCCCTGAGCTTCCTTCAACCTCATCATAAAAAAAGTAATTGTATCTGGGAAATTGGCTGGCTAGCCAGCTTCTCTGATGGCTCATTCACCAGAGCAGAGAGAGTCTGGGCTCCAGAATTGAAAGTTGCAGGTAATGGCTGGGGGAACACAGTCCTCTGTAAGTCACAATAAACATCAGAGATGGTGTCAGACCCTGCTCCCCACCCTTTTCCACCTCTGCTGACCATTTGATATACATAGGGTGACCTTTGGGGCTTCCTGCCATCGTGGGTAGACAGCCTCTGGGATGTCACTGTCAGGCAGGGGGAAAGGCCAGGAAACCCACCTTGTTCTTGCCTCACGTCCCTGAGACTCATGTGTCCTGGGGTGATGAAGGAGACTACCCTTCTCATTCTGTTCCCAGGCTTCTGCTCAGGCCTCTTGAGGTCACACATCCCAATTAAACAACTCACTGTCAGGTAGCTCATTTAAAGCCACGGAACCAGAGAAATGATTTTGTCCCCTTGTGTAACTTCAGACTGCTGAGGGCATTACTGATCCGTTGATTTAAAAGACCTTTTGAGTTAATTTACTCACATAAAAAGTGACACTGTGTGTGTTTGTATGTGTGCAGTGAGGAGCCAGGACCAGCCAGTGATTTAAATTACTATTTCAGCCCTTACCCAGGGGCGATCCATTAGTGATCAGGGAATGAGGCACTGCTGGCGTCTCTGCTGGGTTACAGAGTTAACAAGATCTGGATGTGAATCCGCTTCTTTCACTTACCTTGGGCAGTCACTGTCCTCGGCAACTCCCCTGACTCTCTGATCCTCAATTTTCTTTTCCGTATCCGTAAGTGGATAATGGTGCCTACCTCGCTACGTCATTGTCAAGATTAAACAGCGGCCTTTATTTCAACCTTTATCCAAAGGTTTTTAAATTTACACTCTGAGCTTATCCTCCTCTTGGTTCGGTTTTAGTGTCATAGAAGCAAAGAAGGTGTTCACTGGTTTATTCAAGGAGCCTTGGGAGACCCCTCTGGGGAGGTAGGTGGGGTCCGCTATAGGAGCCACTACTCTTTGCAGCCTCAAGGAATCAAGAAACTAGTTGCCTTTCATTAGAAATAAATCATGTGTGATAAGTTTAGAGTATGTGGCCTTTCTCTCTCATTTCTCAAATCTTCTTATATGAACCTCTGATAGTCTATAAAACTTGCCAGCAATTTTGCAGATTTGATGCCATTATTTATAAGTTGCTGGTCTCCCTTGTACAGATAATTACAGATAGAGGGGGTAGGAAGCGGAGTTCTCCATTGAAATCTGGTAGCATCCTGAGAGTGGATAGCGTGGGTTGGAGAACTGCGGGGGTCCCAGGCTCGGTGTCTTCAGGACTAAGGACAGCTGCTTTGGGAGGTGCCCTGACTCTTCCATCAGGGGTCCATGGATCCAGTTTGCATAATCAGGAAGACAGTGCCTGTCTGTATGGAGACCACCTAGGAGAAGCGGATGGGAAGGAAACTTCTCTGTGTACTTCCTGTCTGTGATAAACATGACTTTATAGGCATTTTGTTGGTATTCTCATGGGGAGAGGACCTGGCAGGCTTCTTGAGAGCCCAGAATGATAATAAGTGGGAGCTAATTATGTGAGCTCCATTGTGATTAGTTTAAGATGTGTATATAAAAAAGTACCGTTGTTGGAGTCTCTGTTATTCTGCGTGCAAGGTGTTGTTGGTCATGAAACATTTTTTGGAGAGCTTTTTACCATCCCAACTTACTCTCTGCCTCAGGCTCGATAACCCAGTATTTTCTGCAAATCCTTAAGTTCCTAAGCCTGAATTTCAGGAGTTTTCTAGATTAATTCTCACCCCGTGTTTTCTTACATTTGAAAAAGGCGTGCGAAGTATTTACTCGGAGAAGTTGTGAGACCCGGGGAGGTTTTCTGAAATTCCTGTGCTCTCTTATGTTTACCATAAATCTGAGACAGTGATATGATCAGCAAGCTTATTTATGTCTGAATATAAAACAGGAATAAAATTTCAACCGAGCAGGCTCCTTCTCCGGCATCTCCCATCATGGATTGAATATGACTCTTACACGCACAGTGGACAGTCTGCTCAGTACTAGATATTGATTAGTAATTTAGTTTGCAGTAAATTGTTCTCTGTCCTAACATTTGCATCTCCTTCCTAAAAAATACGCTCTTACCTTCAGCTCCCTCGCCAATGTCATACGACCGTACCTGGCTGGCATCTGAGGGCTCCCCTGTCCTCTGCTTTCCGGAGAACAAGTCTCTTCCGGTGTAGACTTGAGGCCCAGGGTTTTCAGGCCGCTCTTAAATGACACCCAGATTGCAGGTCATGCCACAGACGATCAACGTAAAGTGTCTGTTGGCATCAACAGGGTGACTCTTCAGGAAGTGATAACTTTAAAAATGTATGATGAGTACCACTGAATTAAGACAGATGGGCTGATTTGTGTTATTCCTAAAATAACTGGCAAGTAGGTGTTTATCTCATTTTACAACAGGACAAAATTGCTTTTGGAGTGATTCATTTGTGATCCCAGCTAAGCTGTACTATTAATTTGCTTTACTTCTGACTGGTGTAGTTGCCTCAGTATTTATTGTGCTTCCCATCAGTACTGTCAGACGGCGGTGCTGCTATGATACCTCGACATTTGCATTTAGATTATGGGGTTATGGGTTAGCATTGGAAGATAGTGTACCCAGCTCTAGTTTGGTTTCTGGTGGTTGCATCCCTACCGGTCCCTGACATGGCTCCCTGGGCTCGTCACACAGACCCTTGATGACTGTAGTAACCCTCCAATCTCCCCCCATCCTGGCACCCATTCTCCAGACTATTGCTCCAGTGAACTTTTTAACATGCAAATTTGATTCTGTCACAGCTTTTTTTTTTTTTTTTCTTTTTGGTAAAGCAAATTTAGGTTTCTACAGGGATTAGGTTTAACAAAGGCATGAAGCTGCTTGGGTGTGGTTGGTTCTAGGGAGACCAGGAGAGCACAGGCCATCCAAAAATAGCCATGCCACTGAAGTGAATGGAAAAGTCAGTGTGGCCCTTGAGGGGACTCTGAGCCCTTGAAAATCTGTCGTAGGCCAAACAAACTGGATCTGTGCATGGCCTCGATGTTGAACTACTGACTTAGATTTTTCACTGGACTTCAGGATAATGCCCAAACTCTTTAGCGTAGACTATGCAACTCAATAATCAGGCTTTGTTTCTACACTTGCCTTCTGCCTTCCATCCCCGTGCTGGTCACACTGAACCACTGTAGTAAAATCTGCAATGAGTGAGTTCCACAAATTTAACCGGGAACAATGGGTAGGGAGGAAGCATTAGGTCTGAGGTGCACACAATGACTAGGGGACCCCGTGAGAAGCTGAGGTCCTGGGATTCTGGGATCTTGCTACAAGATGGGATCCCAGTCTCATCTCTAGTGTGGTACCACCTGGTGACAGAGGCCTGTTCTCCATTAGTTGTTGAGCAGAGCCATTCTGATTGGCTGGGACTTTCAGGATCACGTCATCGACCCCCGGGATCTATAGCCAGTTGTCATCTATTTGGAACAATCGGGTTGGGAGAATATTGAGTATGTGGGGCGCCATTGGTAGTCTCTCTTCCACGTGTGTGAACACCATGTGCATACACACACACACCCAAAGAGCAAAGAACTTTCACCCTCCCCCCTTGAGAAATGGGACTGAACATTGCAAGAGGCATTTCTGCCTAATGCCCACGTTCACATTATCCCAGGACATGTCACCCTGGGTTTCTCTTGGACCTGTAGTTCCTCAGATGCCGGCACTATGTTGCATTTAATCTCTGGGCCCTTCTATGGGCTATTGTCTCTGGTGTTGTCCCCCTTGGTCCTTTAGGGTTCAACTCTATTTAACCATCTCCTTGAAGACCTCTTTAAGCCCATAGCAGAAACCAGGTACTTCTTCCGAATTCTTGATACACCTGAACACCTTTGCACAGCTCTGTAATTGGCTCATCCCGTGTCTGTGTCCCAGGATAGTTCTGAGCTGCTCAGTGCCTTGTGGAAATTCACAGGTGCTCATTGAATGTTTGCTGAATGACTGGAAGAATTAAAATAAAATGTAGCCAAATGGTGCAGAAAAGTTTACCAAGTATCAGTAATATAAAAAGTTTATATAGTTGGGAAGATCACTTTCTCTCCATGTGTATATATATCTGGACATAGGTATGTATATGTAATTATACATAAACACACGTATACCCACACTTCTTAGAGGGTCTAAGAAGTTAGAGCACCTTGGATTACCTTCCTTTCTATCCCATCCACCAGTAACATTATTCTGCTTTTTAGTTTTCTCTCCAAACTTCCCGGGCTGGAACAAAGGGCTCCATGAGTGAGGCCTTTCTTGCTACTTCCTGGCTTGGCCTGAAGTCAGATGCAACAGAAAAGAACCCCACAAATAGGTCTGCTCTCACCAGATTGCCAGCCAAATTGGGCAGACTTGATCTGCTCGTTGAAGTTCCAAGCACATTGTCACACCAAACCCAAATCCTCTGCGTGCTGTCGTCTCCCCCTGCTCCCCCATCACGAGTATTTCTGCCTCTCCAGCTCATCCCTTTCCCTCTCAACTTTTCCACTCCCCTTGAGTCAGCATTGGTGACGCGTTCTTCCCAGGCACTGCGAGTCTTGAGTCTTGCTAAAACGAGGTTCTCGGGAACAAAGGGAACTCGAGTTCAGGGTTAAGATGCTAAAATCAGATTGTTCTCCCCTGGCAGTAAATTGGTATGCCACTCTCACCACTGCCGCAGATAAAATTAACCATGCGTTGAAATCATTGCAATAGGCAGTGTCATCAAAGCTTATTTGTAATGAAAATATGATGTTTCAAACCTAAACTCAGGAGTATAATGAATGTAGGACCATATGTTCCCCTCCCACGTAGGGCTGCAGAGAGGAGATGCTATTTAAAATATATAACTGTGGATGGGGCTTGTGGTTTTCTCTGCATTCCTCTCCCTCGGCTACTTGTGAGTTGTTCAGAAAGTAGACAGTGGGTCAGAGGTGCCCAGGCCTGGCAGGAATGGCTCCTGGGTCTAAGGTGGTGACAGGACAGTCTCGGGCTCAGTCAGTCTCTCTCATTTAGTGGCACTTCTTTAGTCCTTGGGGATCTTACTGTGCCACTGCATGCCCCCTACCAGTTGTGCTCGGGGAGCTCCTAAGGAGTTGGGACAGGAAAGATCAGATACAGATTCCAGTGAGTGTGACCCTGTGGCCCATGACTGTGCTCAGAGCTTCCTCGGGGTAGGGGTGGTTTGTGTTCTAACTTGTCTGAAAAACAGGGGTGAAAGAAGTCTTTTCTCCGATAGCCAGAAGCCCATGTTCTTTTCGATAGCCTTTTCCTGCCCAAAGCTGGTGCTCTGGAGAGGCTGACGGCTGTCACGGGACTGAGGTCTGGCCTTTGGGAGGTTTGGTCCTTGCCGGGTTGGTGACTAGCGAGCTGAGTCATTTCATGCTTGTTACTGATGGAGAAGGGAGAGCAGAGCTGCGCTGAGGAGTCCAATGATCTGTCTCAATCCTTGCTTTGCCGTTTTCTTGATCCATTTGTGCTTCTATAACAAAATACCATGACCAGGTGGCTCATAAACAACAGAAACTTACTTCTCATGGTTCAGGGGACCGGGAAGTCCAAGTTCAAGGCAGATTCAGTGTCTGCTGAGGGCTGCCTTAAAGGCATGGATGGCACCTCCCTTCTCTGGTGTCACAGGGTGGAAAGGGTAAGAGGTCTCTCTGGGGCCTCCCTTATTAAGGTACTGACCCTTTCAGCAGGGCTGTGCCTTCATGACCTAGTCACCTTTCAAAGAACCTGCCTCTAAAACCATCACCTTAGGGGTGAGGATTTCAACATACAAATTTTAAAGGGACACACTCAGACCATACTAGCCACTTACTAGCTGTAGGATCAATTGCAAGTTACTTACCCTCTCTGGGGCTTGATTTTCTCATCTATAGAATGGGGAGAATGCTTACCTCAAAGTCCTTATGGGGATTAAATGAGGGATTGCATGTAAAGGATGGGGATCAGGACATAATAAACACACAATTTATGAGTCTTGTGCTGCTGCCCCCTTTGCCCAAATCTATGGAATTGCTGTCTCCCTGATGACTCTGAGCCATCACGACCCCACATCCTTGTTGGCCAGCCTAGCTGGGAGGACCCAGGTGCTGGTGTCTGGCGACTGTCTCCTTAGCCCTGCTTGCATGGTGGCCCTGGGATGTGGAGTGTGGGAACCAGACAGCCCCCGGTTCACATCTCACTTACCAACTGGCCAAGCTCCAGAGCCTCAGTTTCCTTACTATAAATTAGTAACACTGGTGTTTCCTTTTAAAGAGAGTTTTTTTGGCCAGAGATTACATGAGATATGTGTAATATTGCCAGTACCTTGAAGGCATTTTATGCCTGTAAGATTTTTTTGTTTCCTCTTCTGTCCTTGGCTGCCTGCCTTCAGTACCTAGGTTGTGTTCAGGACTTTAGGGGCCTCATCTGTCCCAGGGATATTTGTAACGCAAGAAGGTGACTTGGGTGGATTAAAAGAGCATTTAAGATTAAAGAATTATGTTCCAGGTGGAAGAATTTCAGACACCTTTTACCAGTATAAGAAAATGATCTCGGGAGTGGTTAAGAGTGTGCAGATAGGAGGTGGGTTTTGCAGGAAGGTGTAGGTGGAGGGCGGCCCTTGCCGTCACTCCTATCTCCATCCTCAAGACAGTCCAGATGACCGACCACATTCATTTCTTCTGTACTGTCTCTCCTTATTAAAGCAAGCACCATCTTCTCCAAATTAAAATCCTCCAACCAGTTGCACTTTGTAATTTTTCCTTTGCCGAGCGGGTATACGGTATTACTGTAAAGTTGGGCAGGCCTCCAGCTTCTCCTTAGGCTTGTTAAGATAATGAGGTGCAAATGAAGAAGTGACCATCTCAGGTCCCTCCTTAGATGCTAATTTGATCTCCTGACATTTTGACCACTCCGTTGCCACAGAAAAGCCCTCCTTTCTCCTTTCAGTTTGTACAACCGAGAAATTAGAAGGATTGGCGGGATCTCACCTGATGTGCATGAGGCGAGGGTGTTTAACACGTCCCCTGGGGACCCGGGCTTTCAGGTCTAGTGAAACAGTTAATTTGGGGAAACATTCTGAGTGTGCTTCTGGTGAAGTGAGAGCCGAGGGGGTCCTACTTTGGACTTGACTCTTAGCTCTTAGCTTGCAAGGTTTTGTTGCCCAAAGGTGGGGGCAGGATCTGGGGGAGAGAGGAGCAAAATCTCCGTGTCTTATCTTCTTCGTTTTGATCAAAGGTCTTTTAGAAAGGTTTCCTGACAAAAGAGCCTCCCTTACTGAGTGGAGAAAAGCAGGCTTGCCATTCCATTTTACGCTGAGACAATGCAAAACAAATCCCTCTCCAATGACTGCCTGATAAAGGAATAAATTGACTGAACAAGGTGATGCGTTTGATAGGTCATCCTTGCCGATGCGCTAGAAACACCTTCTATTAAGAACAAAATGAGGACAAATTTGTTATGCACCTTTTGTTATTTTTAGATTGCATTGACTTTTTTTTTCCTCCCAGGTTGGAGCCTATTATTCTGAACTTCCTAATAAACAGAAGTGACTTAGAAAATGTTTCAGTGTGTTGACCTCTACTTAATTTTCTATGCAAGTGGGAAAAACTATTACGGAGGACCAGTCGACACTTTAAATATCCCATGTGTATATGTTATGCTTATAAATAGATGTGGATGTGGCTTTGGAGTATATTTTTATCAGCCTATGTTAGGGTAAAAAGGGCTTATGTTAAAAAATATATCTATGTCTCCATATTTATCTGTTTCTGAGAATGGGGGAAAATAGTTCATTTAAGAACCATTGTCGTTGTGGAGATCACGTGGCTGCTAAAATGTTAAAATTGGGTAGTGTTCTAAAAATAATCATATTCCAGTTTGGTTTGCCTTTGATGAGAGCTCTGAGTAGGGCAATTAGGCATAAGTGATGCCCCATGGCTGCTCCCCTCTTTAGCAGAGGGCAGTGACCAGGAGTTGAGCTAAAAGTGTTTGCAGGGGCCAGGCAAACTAGAAGAAATGCATGTTGAAGCAGCACCTTTGAACACTTGGGGGTTTTTCTTTTTAATTTTCTTCAAGCGTTCCAACTGTAGGAGGGTGGGTAAGGCAGCTGTTCTCTGCAGCTCCTTCTCTGGCAGGCCGACAGGAAAATCAGAGAGCTGCTAGAGTCCCCTGCCTTGGCCCATAAATAGCGCAGAGTGCTCGGTTTTGAAATGCCCCTGTAGCTCATTGACCGCACGTTATGGCCGGGATGCTAATGGTTTATGTGGCCTGCAGGTGACAGGAAGATTTCTGCAGGCAGGGCTTTGTTGTAAATTCCGTCTGCTGCCGCCTCCTACGGATCAGAGGTGGTTTCCAAGTGATCACAGGCTTTTTGAGTTACGGCGAGGGGAGCCAAGATGAATGATGGGTTGGCCTAACACAGCTGTTACTCCTGTCGTGTGGAATTCCAGAGGATGCATACATAAGAAGAGATTGTGCAGCAGAGCTCTGGGGAGCAGAAAAGAGGCTGGACTGGTGCACGAAGGTGGGGCCTTCTGTGAGGGTGCCGTAAAGAATGCTTGGAACTTACAGGGCACTCTTCCAGAACTGCAGTGGGCATGAGGATAATTCATGCATCAAGTATCGATCTTGCTCATTTTCACTAATTATTATTAGTAGCTATTATGTCTTGTTCCTGCAAAGGACTTTTTAGTTCCACAGTGCCCCTCTGTCTGTCCTCTGGTCTCAGCCTCATACCAAGTGGCAGATGTTTATGGAAGGAGTGGCCATCTTTTGGGGGGGAGACACTTTCCTAAGTGTCATTGTGTTCCACATACGTGCTGTTGAAAGTTAATTAGAAAGGCATATTCTCTACCCACCAGGTGCATGCAGGCAAGAAGGGTGAGAAAATTGTACATGTGGACATAGAGGAGCTAGTCTCCAAAAAGATCTTTAAGGGGAAAAGTGGGGGGTGAAGTGTAAAATGTACCTGTGCAATGTATCCATTGGGTAGGAATTTACCCATCCCCTTCTCCCCCTGCTCTCTACCCATAACAATTTGAAAAAAAAAAAAAGGAGGGGGGTGGCGCCTGTGGCTCTGAGGAGTAAGGCACTGTCCACATATGCCAGAGGTGGCAGGTTCAAACCCGGCCCCAGCCAAAAACTACAAAAAAAAAAAAAAAAAAAAAGGAGGACAGGGAAGGAAGATTTTTTGCCTTTGCTTTTCTGAGTAGACTTGTCCTTAAAGAAATAACATTGGTAAACAACAACAGCCACATCCAGTAACCTTAAGAGGTGCATTGCCCCGTCCTGGCTGGCACTGTGCATGTATTCCTTTATTTCACCAGACAGCATTGACACCATTATTAGCTCTGTCTTATCAGAGAGGAAACCAAAGCATAGAATGCAGTCAAGGCCATGCAAGTGGTAAAGGTGTTGACAGGACATGAATCCAGGCCGTTTGGTCTTCTTGGAAATGCACGGTCTTCTTTATGAGATATTATTCCTTTATGATTTCAAAAACCAGGGAATCTTCTTGCTCAATACAAATACAATCCTTTAAAAAGAACCTACAATATGTATTTTTCCAATGATTATTTACCAACTTTACAGTGTAAGCTCCTGCTCATTGATTTTTTTTTTTTAAAACTTTTTGAAGGCCAGAAAACAAGCCAGTTGGAGAACATACCAGAGTTCTGAGGGTCAACTCCCCAAGGGGTACTAGGAACTCTGTGCCAAAAGATGCAACAGAATCTCTCTCTCTCTCTCTCTTTTTTTTTTTTTTTGAGATAGACTTTCACTGTGTCACTCTGGGTAGGGTGCTGTGGCATCAGCCTAGCTCACAGCAACCTCACAGTCTTGAGCTCAAGTGATCCACCTGCCTCAGCCTCCTCAGTAGCTGGGATTACAGATGTCTACTACAATGCCCAGCTAATTTTTCTATTTTGGATAGAGATGATGTCTCTTGCTTAGGCTGGTCTCAAACTCCTGAGCTCAAGCAGTTTACTCTCCTCCGCTTCGTAAAGTACTAGGATTATACGTGTGGGGATGCAATAGAATCTTAAGAAAAGCACAGCTGTCATGTAGGAGAGAGAGAGCATTTGGAGCCTGAAGGCCTGAGTTGGAGACTCAGGGAAAAAAAAGGAGATTTGGATGTGTTTGTGCAGAATCCTCTCTGGGCTTTAGTTTCATCCCTTGTAAAGCAGAAGCCATGATACTTGTCTTGACTATTTCTTTGTATTCTTTGCCTTCTTCTCTGAGCCTTTGCATGGGCTGTTCCTTCTTCCAGGAATGCCCTTCCCAGATCTTCACACTGGCTGCTTGTCCCTCATCATGCTCAGAAGTCAGCTTCTAGCAAAATCTTCCTTGACCACACTGCTGAAGCAGCAGCCCTCTGTTCTCAAGCCCCTATGTGTTCCCATAGTCTTCACAGCACTTACTGCTTTTGGAAACAACTCTTAATTTGCTTCCTTGTTGATTGATTGTGTTCTCAAACATTTAGGGTGTTTGCTCCTAAAAGTGGAATCACGATCATCATCTTAACTCCATAATCCTAAGTTCCTAGAAATATCATGCCTGGAGCGCAGAGGGCGTTCAATAAAACTTTGTTGAAAGAATGACTGAGAAGATTGAATAAATGAGTTATCTAATGGGAGAGTTATCTAATGAAAATTATGTACAAATTCCTGTAACTGCCAAGCACAAATACAGGGAAAACAAAGGGGTAGCTTTGCTCGGGCTGTTCCATGCTCCAGGGTGCTGTATCCGAAACTTGCTTAGGTGGCTGCGTGAAGTTTTTTCTCTCATCTGCCTGTGTCAGTTCCAATCACAGGGATGCAAGATAATAGCTAACTTAAAATTAAAAAGCCTCTTCCCCCATTATCTTCACTATAATGCAGGAATCGAGTAAGTAAATTTCTTGGATATGTTCTTGATTGAAATTGAATAAAAATCAATGTAAAGTGAAGCCCAAAGCCTACCTTCAGATCTTCCTTTAGACAAAGTTTCATGTCTCTGATCTTATCAAGGGGAACAATCAAAGCCGGGATGTGCTGTGTCAGGCTTTGGATAAGAGAGAACTGAAAAACAGCCATCACTGATTTTCTAGTACTTTGTCAGCATTAAAGTGCTATGTCATGGGTATATGAAAATGATTGCATTTCTGGTAGCCATCTAGAAATCTCATGTTACTCCGCTAAGCTGGTCAGAGGGCCTCCTAGGTCCGCTGCCATCTTGCATTCTATTTTAATTGGAATAATATAATGCCTGGTTGAAAACGCTCAAGGATCAGAAAAGTCTCCAAATATGGGATGAACTTTCACGATAAGATCGAAGTTGAGAGGTTTGTTTGCATGTCATCACACGGGCAGAGGGTTGCAGGCCACGCTATCCAGATTTTTGCAAGGCACAGAATCCTTCTGAGCGGGTTATGATCATCTTTGCCACCTCCCCTTTCCCAGAGAATTGTGTATTTAAATATCGCACCATCCCCACCAGCACTTTTATTATTTACCGATTTAAAAAAATGACATCATTACTTTTCCTCTGAATTTTTTAAAGCAGCAATTGTGCAATTAAATTACTGGATTCATTTATATTTAATTGTGCTTTTCGTTTTAATGTGCTATTGGACGACATTTCTTTCTGAGGCTGTTAGTTTTCCACGCAACATGGAGAATCTAAGGCTATATCAAGGAAATATATTACATGGGCAAGACAAAGTCTCATTAGTGTTATTTATGGCATGCTGAAACCTCATTAGAGGAAGGTATGCTGGATTCCAAAATGCATTACCGGCAACGCTTTATTTTTGGTACTGGAGAAATTGCTTTTATTGTGTTTCTTTGTCATGAGCATAGTGGCTACTGGACATTTCGGTTTCTTAAAGTATGAAATAAATTAAGTTAGAAGAAAAGAGTAATTAATCCCCTAGCAAGTATAGCCTCATCATATTAGCAGGATGGCCTACACATGGTCCTAAGGAATTTCTATTTACCCACGCACCTTACCCTTGACTAACCATTAATTTATAACTTGTTTCACCTCAGGTAAAAAGCACTATTTTTCAGGGCAGTAGTTTGCATCTTAAGCAGTGATAATGTGCTTTTAGTGCATCTCGAATCAGGGATGAGTGAAACTGGAGGTGCAAAGTCACAAATTGCCCAATTTAGGAAGTTCTGTTTGTTCTAACGTGAACCATATATTCAGCCCTGCGTAAATATCGTCCAGCAGGCTTGCCGGGGGGCTGCGATTGGGAGGCACATGGGAAGAAAAGAATGTGTCCCTGAGTTTGTCGGTCTCCCGGAGGAAGCTCGTTTGGCCAGCCTGGCTGCCACCACTGCCACGCTGCCTGGTGAGCCGGGGCACGGAGACTCGGGGCTATTGCAGTTAGAACTCTGCTTTTTCCAGATCTTTGCTTTGCCGCAGGCTGGGAGGGTGGAGGCAAAGCCCCAGTCACTGGATTCTCTGCTCCATTACCATCCCGTCTGTGGTCCTTTATTGTCATCTGTCTTGGGGTGAGAGGCTGTATCAGTTTGGAATTATTTCCACTGTACTATTCAGAACAGTTGCTGACTACATAAGTACATGTATCATATAAGGGCATTTCTTATTTACTTAATAGGTGATGGGGATGGGTGGTCCCAGGGTTTATTCATTAGCTCTGCAGTGCCCTTCAGAATCCAAGTTCTTTCTACCCATCTTCTCCCTTCCCTGCTTTTTCCCCTTGTGTTTATTGTCACGTGGTCTCAAGGTAGCTCCCACGGCTCCGAGTATCATATCCTCATAGTGAGCGTTACGAGGGAAAAGGAAAGGCACGGGCAAAAGTCTTGTAAGTTTTTTCCTATTTTTTTTTTTTTTCATAGAAGTCAATCTCCTCTGCTTCAATCTAAAGGCTTCTCCTGACATTTCATTGGCCAGAACTGGGTGCCTGGACCATTTCTACCACCACACAAATGATGAACAAAGAGAAATCAAATGACCAGGGTTGGTCTAGGGCAGTGGTTCTCAACCTGTGGGTCGCGACCCATAGGAACTATATTAAAGGGTCGCGGCATTACGGAGGTTGAGAACTACTGCTCTAGGTCATGGAGAGAGATCCTTGTGCCCTAATACCAAGGGTTCTCTCTGCAAGGAAAATGTGGGGTTGTGGCTGTTGTGTAATGGATAGGTAATACTTGGTGTCTGTCTTGCTGGCCACAAAACAGTTTATAAGGTATTTTGTGAACAGTAAATATTTTTATTAATCACCCTTTAGATTGTGCTGTCTGGGCCCAAATAGAGGTTTCTTTCTCATCTACACTTCCTCTTTTCATCCATCCACCCACCTACCTACTGAACATTTGAAGCCCAGTTACCACTTCCTAGGGACGTATTAATTACTTTGTGGGATACAGCAATACATCCGACATGGATTGTACCCTCCAAAGCACCCTAATATATTTTGGAAATTATACACATGCCCAAGTAATTGAAATTCAACAAGGAAAGCAGGACTCGTCCTGGGAGTTCAGGGCTGGGAGAATTGGGAAGATTTTGGGGGAATAAAATGGGATTTGAGCATTTTGTATCTATCCAACACCCACGTTAAGCACGCTGACCTGTTATGCAGAATTTCTCATTGGAAAACATTTGCATGATTCTCTCAGGAGTTATTTTTGACAGTGTGTTTTGCCCCAGCTTCCTGTGGTTGCCAGTGACATACGGAGCAGAAAGTGGTCGCTGGTTGAGAAAGGAGTGGGGCTGGGGCACGAGGCAGGCCTTCCCGTCCATTCGCCTCACTTGATAATGAGAGCATTTGAATTTGTGGGTGAATTGGGTGGCTGGTCTTGATGAGATTGCTATTGGAATTGTGTCACCAGTGACTCCATGTGACGCATCCTGGGTGAGATCGCTATAGCGAAAACCAAGAGAAGAAATAGGAATCTTCAGCCACGTTAACAATGATGAATGATCATGGCATTGATGTTGTCTAATATTTTTTACCCTTTGGAAGTAGACAGCTCAGTGTTTGGCCATATTTCCAAGACAAAATGACATAAATAGCTCCTAGGTGTACGTCTACAAATGGTCTACCTGCCAACTTAGACTTGAGGTCAGAAACCATGTAGGGGGTGGGGGCAAACTTGAGGCTTGTGGTCAAATCTAGCCTGTGGTCACATTTTGTTGGGTGAACATGGTGTTTTAAAAAATCATGAATTTATTTTTTTTAAAGTCAGATTTCTGGCTTTTCTTTAAAACAGGGGTCCTCAAACTTTTTAAACCGGGGGCCAGTTCACTGTCCCTCAGACCATTGGAGGGCCAGACTGTGGGCCCTGGGATGAGTCGGCTGCTAAGCAGGACAGGCAGTGGCGCCAAAAACACCTGGCAGGCCGGATAAATATCCTAGGCGGTCTGCATGTGGCGCATGGGCTGTAGTTTGAGGACAACTGCTTTAAAAAATAGAAAAATACATAGACAGTTTAGATTCACAGTCTCATGCAACAATAATTACCTAGAACTAAGAAATTCTGACTCTTTTAGATGGGCATGCCCTTTGCAGTTTGCCGCAGTCACTACCATTCCCTATTGTCTTACCCTGGTGCTTATGGACTCATTTATATTCCTGGGCTGACCATGAAAAATTTGGAGTTAAGTATCCTTGAATTTGAGGTTTGGGTTGAGAATTAGGCAAAACAGAACAGATAAACTCTATCCATTTAGAAATTATCTTGCTTTTCTTATCTTTTAAATTCCTCAGAGCACAGATTACTGCTGTCTTCTAAAGATTTTATTGTCTTGTTTATTTTGTCTAAAGTTAAGAATAATTTCATTTTTGAATTGCTAATAGTTCTCTTAATAATGTGTTGACATTTCAGTTAGTTGTAAATGGAGTAAAATTACTTGGGCAGAGTTAAGTGTCAATGTGTTTCTTCAGAGCTATATGTGTGTAGCTATACGTGTGTGTATAAATTCTCTCCAGTGGGAGCCATTTTGGAAGGCAATTAACTCTTTCAAGCACCGTCACAAAAAGATCCCAAGTGCCTTGAAAGAGTTAACCTATCTCCCAAGTGTGCAATTAAGTTCTTTGGGGCACTGCAATTTACAATCTTGGAAAATTTGGTTGAGTTATTGCAGTTGTTACCATTGCTGTTAAATAGTAGTAATAATGGATTTATGTAGTACCTTGACACCACGGAGCTAAAAACAATTACATTTAAATATCAATTTAATTTAATGTGAAACCATGTTTTGTCTAATCGTTGTAGCTAATTGCCATCCTTTAGAAGCCGTTTCCACCACATTTTTATTAACAGTCTGGTAGCAAGTTGGCTGTTGGGAAGTTTCTTGCATGAAGTATCCTGCAGTGTGAATTTATGTGTGTCAAAAATATCTTTTTAAATGTAGTTACTAGCTGATGTGTCTATAATGTATGACCTACTGAAGATTAGAAAAGTCAGTGCAGAGAACACGTCTTTGAATCAGATGTGTCTGGAGAAGGTTCATGAGGCTGAGTTTAAGGCTTCAGATAATGAAGTCAATATATACAACGATGTAAAAAGAGAGTTGGCTCTCCTATCCTTTTCATCAACTAGGAATCTCTATGAATGGTCAATAGGTACTCAATAAACACCCAGAGATCAAACAGTATTAAGTAATGTTTGTAATGATTTCCCTAGGGCAAGGCAAGATATGTGGCCTCAGAGTAACAACAAAGAAAGATTAAATACCTTAAGTGCTTTCTCTTTTTAGCCCCTAAAACAAGAAATGATCAAAAAGTCGAAGTCAGTGGGCGATAAAACAATATTTAATTTCTTTCTAGTTAATGGCCAGCCAGACTATGTATAGTACTGGGCTTAACAGTCAGAGAGCCTGGTTTTCGGGAATAATTCTTTCCAATTTTAACTGTGGGACCTTAAGCAAGCTGGGAAATATTTCTGAGCCTTTTTCAGCGTCTCTTTTAAAAATGAAGATAGATATAACATATATCTCATCAGGTTCTTGAGAAGTTTAAGTGCGATGATGGATGTGCAGAGCTCACGTAGTGCTGGGCGTATTGGAGATGTTTAATGTGCTTGTCAACTGTTAGTTCCCTTCCCCTTTGCATCAAGAAAAACTTCTTTGCACCTTGTGTATTAGGAATTTTCCAGAAATGGCCAATGTTATTGTACTGAGCTCATGAAAATGATCTCATTGTTGCAAACTGTGTTTTCTTGCTTTCTCCAAAACTGTTTGTCTGGCGGCCAGTACCTGGATCTTCTCCCCTGTTGATTCTTTTTCTGATGGTTTGGAGACATTTCTTGCAGAGCAGGGGCAGGAGTGGCTAGAAACTTTAAGTCTCACAAAAATTAAGTGATTTTTTGACAGTGTTTGGCTTAGTCTGTGCAGTTCAGGCAACAGAATAGGGTGTATCTATTTCATGCTCAGAGCAATCTCTTCCTAATAACCACAAGTTGAGCTATTTGAAAGTGAAGCAGAGCTTATTGAGCTCTCAGGTTAAAATCTGGTGTTGCTTTTAACCACATTTGGGTCATCTCCATATACAATGTGTTCCCTGGACTTCTCACCTAAGGCTAAGTCATGTGCTCGGAATGGGTTGAGTAGACCAGATGGCCAGGTCAGGGCACTGGAATCCGGGCCAAGGAGCTCAGGCTTGCTGTGGTGGACAGCTGAGCACTGAGGCATGGCAAGGAAGTGGTGTGGAAGGAAGTGCAGTCTGGTCACCACCTGTAAAAAGATGGCGCGTTCAGAGGGCAGAGTAGGAGAGCCGTGCTGGGAGACAGTTGCTGTGAGGCCCTCCTCCCTGCGTGCCCCACATCTTCTCTGGGCTCTTGGGGCTTCCTCCTTCTCCTTCTCCTCTGTGGGGAAGCTGAGCTCGTCTGTAGCAGCTGGGGGCAGGGGGAGGATCTCTGGCTTTGCACCACCACTTCGAAGGAGGCAAAGGTAGACCAGAATGTACTTCCAATGATTGGACCTGGCCTCCCTGGCCCACCCTCTTCTCCCACACACCCTTGAACTTGCTCCCCCCGCCTTCTGGCTCATATCTGTGTAGAAGCCTAGGAAGGGAGAGAGGTGTGAGACACCCACTACTCAGCATCTGTTTTCAAGGTCGATTGTGGGGATCAATAATTGAACAGTGAGTTTTAAATATGAAGTGCCATATAAATGCTAAATAGACTTGTAATTGATGGGGACTCTAGCATTTTAGATACCATACGCTGGGATGAGAATGAATAGATCTAAGGGCTTATTCCATAAATTTCATGACAAAGTAACACATTCATTTGTTCAGCAAATATTTATTGAGTGCCTCGTAGGAGCCAGACATTACGGTGGGTGCTAGGGACAGAGAAAACCCAGAAAAGCAATGTTAAACCTCCTCTCCAGCCCTGCCAGGGAATTCATAGGCTGATGGGGACAGAATGGAAAGAAACAAGTGCATAAGTAAGGCCTGTAGTATTATGAGATGGCATTAAGGGTACAGAGAAAAATAATGGAGAGAGAGGGCTAAGAAGTTGGGGAAAGGGGAAATTTTAAATAAGGTGCACCAGACAAGGCCTTGTTGGGATCATATTTTAATGATTCTGGCCAGATTTCCCAGATTAAAATCTATTTCAACTAGATGTAAAGGATGCCTGTCTGTTACCTACATGTCTTTTCTAGAGATGGTGTTTAGGGCTGCAGGTCTGTGAATGTGTGTGTTCCAAGTTTTAAAAATTCATCAAAACTTTCTTTCAATTCTTTCCAGTTTTTCAACCTTTCTCTTCCCATCTCTTCCTCTCAATACATCCCTTTTGCTCCCTACGTCTAGTAGCATCCACTGGAGAAATTTACCCCTGTGGGTGCTCCCAGAAATTCAAATTCTGTGATCCTTCTGGACTCGTGGGTGAGTCCCAGGCTCCCCTGGGTATGCATAAAAGTGTGCACAGTGGCTCAGCGTGCATTGCACAGTGGTTTTGGCACCAGCCATATGCACCCGAGGCTGGCAGGTTGAAACCCAGGCTGGGCCCGCTAAACAATGACCACTGCAACCAAAAAAATAGGCAGGCATTATGGTGGGTGCCTGTAGTCCCAGCTACTTGGGAGGCTGAGGCAAGAGAATTGCTTAAGCCCACGAGTTTGAAGTTGCTGTGAGCTGTGATACCACAGCACTCTACTGAGGATGACATAGTGCACTCTGTCTCAAAAAAAAAAAAGTATACACAGCGAAGTAATGGACACATGTCTGGGCTCTGGAGTCAATGCTAAGGTTTTCGGAAAGTTATTTGATCTTTATCATCCTCAATTTCCTCATCTGCAGAATGGGGCTGGTGACTGCTCCTGCAGAGAGCTGGGTTGTGAATTCCGTGAGTGGATCCCCACCGACAGTGCATAGCATAGACAGCACCTTGCTTGACCCATAACAGACAGGAGCTATGTTTGATGCTTACCTCCGGACTTTCTTCTTGTTCCAAGTTTTGAAAGATAATTAGTATAGGATTGCTATCTTAGAACCAGAATGGATTGTAGAAATTATCTGGTCTAATGGTTTTCAAATTATTATTATTGTTTTTAATCAATAGAAGGAACCCTATGTTTTGTAAATGAAATGCAGGGTGGAACTTCTGCATAAGGAAGATAAAGAGGATTAAGGTTATTGGAATGAAAGCGCGAAGTCTGGATCCTGCCCACTGCTATGTGCTCGAAGTCTGGATCCTGCCCACTGCCATGTGCTCGAAGTCTTGATCCTGCCCACTGCTATGTGCTCAAAGTCTGGATCCTGCCCACTGCTATGTGCTCCTGCAGAACTCAACTTTTCCTCCTGTCTCAGTAGCAGCCTCTAAGCCCTCCTGGGAAATGCTAGAGCTTCTTAGCTCTTTTAGACCAATCAAAGCGATTTATCAATATGGAAGTGGGGAGGCTGACTGTAATCTTCTCTCAAATATCCTGCATCTTTAAGTTTTCTTTGTAAACAATCAATCATACCTTGCCTTCTCCATAAAAACATTTTGGGGCGGAGCCTGGGGTCCACCCCTATGTTGCCAAGGGTCTTCCCGAGCTGTTCCTTTCCCTCCCTCATGTGTTCCACTGAATATTTTATTTCCAAGGTCACCAGTGGCAGAACACCTGGCAATCTCAATGAATTTTTCATCTTCTTTGATTTCTGTACAGCATCTGTAATTGACAATCTCATCCATTCTGAAACTTTGTCACCCTGGATTTCCGTGATCCGATAATAAAGGCCTGAGGCCTCCCAATAACACTTTCCAGAGGAGACCTCTGATTATTTCACTTCCTTTCTCAGAAGCCCTCTGTGGATCACAATTGTCTGTAGAATCAACTCCTCTCACAGCAGCCACTATTCGAGGCCCTTCATGATATATCTGATATCAAGCTTTTTTGCAAATCTTAAATTTTGTGACTACTCTGGATTATTATCTGAACATCTTCTAGACCTTCCAAACTGTGCTTTAAAAGTTGAGATCATCCTCTATGGCAGGGAAAGGAAAAATTAGGGTGGGGTTAGAGAGTATATGGAAGAGAAAGGCCCCTTTCATCTGGACCTGGCAAAATGGGTGAGATTTAAAATGATAGAACAACAAGAACATGTCATACCCACTGCAGTTCATTAAGTGTGTTTGAGTATATGCCTTTGTCAGCTTTGGAAGTCATTTGCGATCAGGGACCAATGTGTTATTCTTCACCCAGTACAATTCTGAGTATTCTAATCTTCAACAAATGAATGCACAAAGAAGGAATGACCGCCTAAACTTGAAGCCTCGTGAACTTGAACAGTATATACAAGTTAACATAGTCTATTCATAGATTAAACCTTACAAAGAATGAAAACCAATAAAGAACAGTGCTTCCATTCCCTAATTTCCTAACTGTTTTTTTATCTTATAAATGATGTAATTGCATTAATACAACGTATTTGTATTCATTAATAATTTTGTCAGAAGAAAGCCAGTGTCCTGTTTGTATACATGAAGTTTTTATTGTGGCTTTTCCAAAGGAAATTATGTCAGTTATTTTTTACCAAATAATGCTGTATCACAAAACTTAGTGGCTTGAAGCAACTGTCATTTATTATTTCTATTATTTCTCATGAGTGTAAGGGTCATCTGTGCAGCTGTGCTGTCTAAGCCAGGCTCTGCTGATCTCAGCTCAGCCTACTCTGTGTCTGGACCAGATGGTGGGTCAGCTGGGGGCTGGCAGGTTAAGTGAGCAGGGATAACCTTGGCTCTACTTTAAATGGTCTCAGGCTAGCCCAAGCTTGTTCTTCTAGTGAAGGCAAAGGAAAAAGAGAGAGATCAAAAGTGTGTAAGATCACCAGACTCAGATCACACACCGTGACTTTCGCCACAATCTATTTGATAGAACAAGTAACTTGATAGCCGAGATTCAAGGGCTGGGACATAGACTCAACCATCCCATCTTGGGAGAATTTGCAGAGTCACATTGCAATGGAAGTGGATACAGGGGGACAGAGATGGGAGACATCTTTGCAGTCAGAGGATTACCTGCCTCACTAGTTTTTCTGGGGATTAAGAAGGACATGGGGCAAGAGACTCAAAAGTCTTGGGTTTCCTTTTTCTTGGTAAGACTCAAGTTGCTACTAGGACGTGCTCAGAGTGGGACTTGCCCCTGAAGCAGATTCAACCCTGTAACGGCTAATGCCACCTTCTGTCCTTTTCATGCCCTCTAAGTTTCTCATGTTCTAACCCAGGAAATGACAAATCGGTTGATTGTTCCTTTGCGTCCATAATGAGTAGGAAAAAGACAAGACATTGTGAAGTTCACGGGAAGCAGATATGTGGGGAGACTTAAAAGAGCTATCTTTGGGTTTGCCTCTTTCTGGGTGGCTTATATTTTTAATGGAGGCAAAATCCAGAAGAAAGTCAAGTCGTGATGTTTCAGTCTGGGAAGGATCTAACTAGATGTGTGAGGACATCAGCGGGGGAGGGGAGTGAATGGAAGTGCTGATCTGGGGTATTGGAAGGCACGGAGAAGAAGGCAGTGATCAATAGCTATTTTTCAAGTGCGTGGCATAATTTGTGTCAGGCTGCTGAGATGAGTTAGTGCTTCATAGTTAATGGCTGTGAGCACATTCCTTTAGCGCAGCACTCTCCAAAATGTTTGCCATCAACAATTCTAAAAGGCTATGAGTGACTCACAGCCAGCGTGAGTAATGCGCTGGAACTTGGTGAGTGGGCTGTCTTCCCCGACAACCTTCCCCTTGGCCATTGGGCCTCTGTATTACATCTCTGGCTTGGCTGCCCCTCAAATCATCCAGTCCTCTTGCTGTCCTGTTTGAATACACTGTATTCAACTATCTCTTCCTCTGTTTGGGGCTTTCCTGGTTCCCCTAGAAAAACATCATTCCCTGGCTATTCCCGTAGCCCCTGGAGCAGAGGAGCGCAGAGTTCAGACCTCACTCCAGACCCAGTGAATCAGAGACTGCACTGGACACCTGGAGGAAGGCTTGGGAAATAGCACACTCTTCCACAAACACCGATTTTCACCCCCTGTTATTTCTATGTAACAGGCCCTTTTGTCTCTTACTGCAGGGTAGACAATGCTCCCCAACTTTTCATGGACTTTGTATCCCTCTTGGTGAGTGATCTCTAAGTGTGAAGAGCTGCCTTGTCATGGATTGAAATAAAGTCCCCCTAAAAGCTTGCCTATTTGCTTTGGTGATCAGAAGCTGGTGGTGGCGGTTGGGTTTTCTTACTCTGGAAAGTGGGATGAACCACAAAATCTAAAAATTAGACGTTTTCAAAAACAGAGGCCAGGCTGTCTCAGCCTCACTGTGCTCTAATGCTCATTAAGCCTTTCTGCTGGAAGAGAGGGTACTGCGTGTGATTTGAGGCATATTAGAAATGTGCTCTGGTGTAAATACTTCCCATGTGAGCCAGTTATATCCGTGCACTGAGTCCTCACCACGAAGCATGTGTGTACACCTGCATCACACATTCACCGAATGATTCAATCAGCACATCAGCCCCGTGAAGTATGATCCCCATTTTCCAGATGAAGAAACTGAGGCTCAGGACAGGGAATTAAATTGCCCAAAGTTACACAGGTGGCAAGCTGCAGTGTTTGAAAGAGGCTGCATTTTTAGTGCTATGTGATTTTTTTCCAAGCAGAGATTCCTTTCTTAACTATAAAAGGCTTTTTTCTCAGGGCTCACGGGGCATATATTTTTGGGGAAAGGTGTTCCACTGAGCGACATGCTGGGCTTCTCCCACACCTGGGCACAGGTAGACTGAGTCCTCCTTCCCCACCCTCATCGTCAGTGTCTGTTCATCCTGATGCTCTCTGATAAGATGTCATCTCTCTCTGAACTGTGCTGCCCGTGGTCCCCTGGAAGCTTTCCCGACTTGGGGAATTACCTGGCACCCACTCTAAACAAGGACAATCCATCCTTTGCTCCCACCGCCCCCTCTGTCCGGCCTGGCACTGTGCCTGGCACATCACAAATAACACATATTTGTTCAGCGAATTGAATCTGAGTTGCTCTCTCTGTGACAGGGACCTTGGGAATGTCAGAGGCTGGGCGTTGGGGAGGGAGGTTATTGACAGAAAAGAATTTCCCCAAGGAGCTGCTTTTACATGTTTCACCAAAGACCAACCCTGATTTCTCTTAAAATGCTGCCCCCCCACGAACCAACCCAGCAGGAACAATGAGGAGGAGACAGAGCCCTGTGAAACCCCGTAGCCACCCTGCCAGGCCTCCTGCAAAAAGCGAGCCTACTTAACTTTTAAGGATCTTTGCATCTTACAAAAAAAAAAAAAAGGAAACTCTCACTCATGGAACACAACTAGGAAAGAGCAGAAAACATTTAAAACTTCCTCTTGGAAAGCTATCCTGTCTTTGATTTTCAGAATGTCTTCAAGTGATTTGGGTCTATTTTTAATACCCGTGAGACATGATGTTGTAAGGAGAGCTAAATATAGGGGCCACATTCCCCCCTTTCTTTTATGCCTGGCCTTGATCTTCCGAGGAGGGAAAGCAAACATACGCGAAAGAGGTTGCACGATGGAACTGTGTGACGTTTGCCCTGCCGGGGCCCTGCGGAAAGGAAATTCATAAATACTGTGTCGGAAATAAAGCTAATGAATGGATTCTTTTTGGAGGAAAACGTTCAGTGGGAGTTTATTTATGTTAAACGTCCCCTGTCTGTTGAAGACTGCGAGATAGTTCCTCTTGTTTTCCTCAGGGTCCTTTGGGGACAGCAGTCAGCCTGCCTTACTAGAGGAAGCTTCAGCATCTTACCAACAGCATTCAGAAGAGCAGGACACTCAGCCAAAAATAACACGCGCATCAAAGCAGTAGCTCTAATTCCGGTTCATTTTATACTGACGAGGCTTTTTTTTTTTTTTTTTTTAAAGAAGGCATTAAGCGCATCTTAAAAGCAAACGACTCTGTGAGTACCCACTGGATCAGAAGGAGAGATGAGGGCTTCTTGCGGACAGCTGTAAGCCCCAGGGCTCCATGCTGGAGGGCTCTGCTCTCTGTCCTGGGTGCTCTTGTTGCCTCTGTGTATCCCACACACCTCTGGGCTTCATCAGTGCCAGTGCTGGGTGGACCCATGCATATCAGCATCTGGGTTGTGGCTTGGAAAAGTCTTAACTTTGCGGCAGGTGCCAATACCCCCATTAGGCTGCTGTTGCAAAGGCTAATGAAGAAGGGAAGCAGGTGAGAGTGGTGCTAACGGAGAAGGTTCTAGAACTTTCCACTTGGCTTAGGCTCCACCCCTTTAAGGCCACGGGAACTTTGGAAAACTACTCTTCTTTTCCCTGCTGTCTTTGTCTTTAAAACATGTCATCGATGGTATCTTACGGAGCTGCATAAAAATTAAAGCGCACGGCGTGTAGTGAATACTCAACAGCTTTGAACTCTGAGCTTACCATGGGTGAAACTAGGAATTTTCTGGAGCTGTGGCACGATTTCATGTCCCTGGTTCGATATATTTACTATGCTTTAGCAACCATCCAGCGGGCGAACTTGGCTTACTTTGGTTTCTAAATCTGTCCGCAGTCCTGATTCCCAGGGTTGTTTTCGGTGGGGTGACAGCCTCAGCTTCAGATGAGAAGTCACGTCTACAAGTGTGGATTCTGTGCTCTGCATGGGCTGCCTGTTGGAGAAGAGACCTCCCGCTCTCTGCCTCCCCGGCCCTTCCTCTCCTCCATGAGTAAGATCAGCCCACCAGCTCCTGCCTGAGGGCTGGAACAGCAGCTGCAAGGATTGGGGGATTTCTTCTAAGGAGGTAGAAATCAGTAACTCCCAGGTCACACTCTTTCTGCCCAAGTCCAAGACATACAGGACCCACCCCTCTGCCTAAACCTTGCAAAAGAAGCTGTACTTTTGCATCTCTTGCTGTTCGATGCAATTCAAAAGACTCAATGTACCAGCTAAACTCCAGGTGGTCCTCCCTCTGAAGAATCCTGGCCTTGGGAGCTCAGAGGACTCCGAATTTCTCTGCTCGTACAAACCAGGGACTGAAATCTAGTGGAGGTGAGTTTGTTAATCTGTGCAGACATCAGTGTGTGATAGGTATCCATGGATCTTTGGATCTGGATGTGAGTCTGGAAAGAAGAAAGAAATCCATAGGTCAGAGGAGGTATTATTCTTGGTACTGTGGTCTGTCTTGATGTAGAAACATTTTCACAAACAATTTCATTTAAAAGTACCATCACTATAAATCTATAATAGTTTCAGTGGCGCTCACTCGGGTAGGGCAGGATCCCCCAAAGCTGCTTTTCCTCAAGGACACTATCCAATATGTGTTGAGTTGTGTCGGGGCAGCGTTTGGGATGGAACGATCCCTGGGGTCCTGCAGGCATATTCCCCTCTCCAGAGCTCAGATGTCACTGGCGAATGCAACAAGTTGCTTATATGGCCATCTCTCTCTCAGGACGTGGAGGGCATGGATATGTCTCCACATCTCTTTAGTATCTTCTGCCATCCTTAACACATAGTAAGTGTTTAATTTGCGCTTTTTGAATCTATGAATATGTATCAGGGCAATTAAATGATGTAAAAACACGACTTTGCATCTGTTTACTCATGAAGAAAGAAGTTTATCTTCATTTCTCTTACAAGATTGGGTAGATCTATGATGCCAGTTAGAACTCAGAAAAATATCTAAAGTTGAATTCTGAAAACCAGTTTGGTCAGTTTATAAACCTATGTTCTTTTTCAAAAAAAAATGATACATGATTGTACATATTTATAGAATACCTGTGACATTTTAGTGGCTGTATATAATGTGTAATGATTAAATCGGGGTCATTAGGCTACACATACCTCAAACATCTATCATTTCTTTTCGTTGGGAATATTTTTGATAAGGACCCTTATGAATTTATAAAGTAAATTGACTAAATCCTGGAATTTGTTCCTCTGCCCTTACCATCTCCTCTTTGAAAGTGTTAAGCAGATATATCCTCAGTCTCACTGATGCTAGGTTAATACATGGTCTCTCCACCTGTAAACTGTAGGTTATTTGTTGTAGAGCCTTAAAAAATTATGGGTATTTAGATACAAGCTCAGAAGTTGAATTCAGCTTTTCTTTTGTAGACCCTGTCATAATATTCTGATGAATTAATAAAAAAAAAATGAACCGCCAAGTTAGTGGCAAGTGGCCTTACCTCTAAATTATATTGTTTTTGTGGTTTTAAGCCAGATGCTTGATGTGACTTTAACTCGGTTCTCATGGTTTAATTTATTTTAGATGGTAAAGATTATTCATCACTTATTTAATTCCAGGGTTATCTATTGATTCTTTTCTCCTCATTTGGTATTTTCTGACATTTTGTGGCACTCAATATTGATTTATACAAAATCAGTCATCTGAATGTCCAGAGGGAGCCTGGCTCACCTGTCATCAGCTGTTTTTCAGAACGAATAAGTGGAATAACCACAGGTGTCCAAGAAGGTGTTGGGTGATTTAAGGCCTGGAGGCCTGCCATTCACACCTCACGGAGCACGCTTATAGGTATAAAAATCCTGGTAAAATTTAGGAAAGGTGATCCCTTCTCTAGAGATATTATCAAGTAGTTTCTTGGTGGGAGGTGAAATCTTTTCTCCTAATGTTTATCAGCATTCTCTGTCTAATCCACTCTAAACCTACGTTTTAGGCTAATAAATAAAGCTTGATAGGCAAACAGACCTTCAAGTTACTATGTTAAAATGCAAGTGAGATTCTGTAGGTCTGGATGGAGACCCGTGGTTGGGCGTTTCTAACCAGCTCCTAAGTGATACTGGTCTGTACACCCTGGCCCACCTTGCCGCTAAATTGCCATCTTAATTCTCTCTGGCTAAATGGCCGTCTTAATTCTCTCCTGTTTTGAAATTCGCACACTGCATCTGAGGTTTTCCTCACTTTAAGATGTTGATATCAGGAGTAAGTGGAGAGAGAAGAACTGTCTCCCTACCTGTCTCCGCAAAGTGACATTGTATAACAGCCATGAGAATGCAGTTCTGAGTTACAAGTGTAGGCAGTCCCCGAGTTACAAACATCTGACTTACATATAACGTGCTTATGAATGGGGGCTATTATAGTAAGTCCCTGAGTTACACCCAGGGGATGTACATACAACTCACACATATGAACGGAGCCTCTTCCGGGTAATAGGTAAATGTACCTGCTGCAACTTACATACAAAGTCAACATAAGAACAAACCTATGGAACCTACCTTGTTCATAACCCTTAAGGACTGCCTGTGTATACACCGACTGGTCAGTTTTCATCAGGTATAATCAAAAGAATTTGGTGGTTTATAAAGTCAATTTTCATGAGTCTTTGAATTCATATTTTTTAAACTAATGTGTGCCTGGGGGAGTTTGGCAATCACGTGACTTCTTCTGAGTTTCCTCTTCTCCTGTCGTTATCCCTCACCGGAGTGCAAAGGAGTCTTATTCTCCAAGTTGAGCTGGAAAATAACCTGTAATGAAACATCAGAAGATAAAACCTTAGATTTCCCCCTTTTAGGCGTATTTGCAATGAAAGAAAAGTTTTTAAAACCAAAAGGCATGGCCAGTGGGATGTTTAGACTGGTGGAAGGGGAGAAGGGCAGGGCATTTGACATATACACAGTATATAGCCTATTTCTCATCTGGCTACTTATATAAGATCTACCTTCCAACTCATTGGTCTGTTGTTTATTACTTCTGGGGGCTTATGACTTGAGATGGTCTATAGAGAAAACTTTTTGCAGTAGTCTACAATTCATCTCTGCTGTGTTTAACATTTGCTAAGGTCCTACTCGGCGTCTCTAGACTCTCTTGATGCCAGGATATCACAAAGTTAGGAATAGGATATAAATATACACAAAGGCAAATATTATTTTTATACTATAGTGGGAAAGATGATGTATGGAATGTCTTCACCTGGTTGGACTTAGATTTGATTCTTGGCAAACTCAGCGATGGATTCATATGTAGAGAAAAATTGAAGTTCTCTTCTATACGTTGTTTTTTATTACATTATTTTGCTTCGGGCTCAAACATATCAAAGTGATTCAGACACTGTGGATGAAATCATCTGATTTCCATCTGTAAATGTCTACTAAATCTTTCCGATTATAGTCAGTCGGTATTATTACATAGTAATAGAAAGACATGGTAATGCCATGCAGTAATTAATTGGCATCTACATGACTCAGATTGATACAAAATTTAATGTTTATA
The DNA here is from genome assembly GCA_963574575.1 of Galagoides demidoff. Taxonomy (NCBI): domain Eukaryota; kingdom Metazoa; phylum Chordata; class Mammalia; order Primates; family Galagidae; genus Galagoides; species Galagoides demidoff. Next base: position 48,178 of record CAUYQV010041571.1, read on the forward strand.
GTTATAGCCCGGCTGTTTCTCACTTAAGTGATATAAGTACACTTAGGTACTGAAATGGATTTTGTTACTTGGTTTGGATATTTGAGTCTATTCTCTTCTATCTCCGTTCTGGATGTGTAATTTAAGAAAAAATTTTTCCTGGTTGACTATGTTCTTTTTTATAACAGAAACATTCTTATTCCATACACTCCATAATGGTAATTGACTGACTATTGCATATGTCCATTAAACTGGGGGGTCGTAAATCGCATACATACAGAAAACATTTGACTTTTGTTTAAAACTCACTAATACTCATTTATTCACCACTATTTTTCTGTGGAACTGAGGCCTTTTCTCTCAGTATGAGCCCAGGAAATGGAATTCCAAAGCCTTCCAGTTGTAAATTATATCCTTAAAGGAATTTTTACAAATTTCAGGGTCTTCTTTGCTAAAGTGAATTAAGAATTTAAAGATATGACCAAGAACCCAAGTACAGAATTTCTGTAGATTTTTATAATCTCTATTCTACCCTCATAGCAATTTTTTTGAAAAGTGACTTTTCTTTGAGGCCTTTCCAAAGCATTTGACTTGTTTCACAAAAGTAACAACTCTTTCCATTGAAACTTATATTTTACAAATATAACTAATTAAATCGTGAAATTAGATTAATAGGTACAATGGGCGTAAATAAGCAGGACTGAGAAGAAATATAAGTGGGTCTTGGTAAACACACAGCTCACTAGACAGCGTCCATTCTACCAGCCACCAGCATCCTATTGGCCATCGAGGCATGGGTGTCACTGCAGAGATATTTTACAGAGAAAACGATGAGCATAGTTGTTGCAGCTAAACAGTGAACTGGACACCAATACGACATTTCCCATCTCCTGAACTATGACTGCAGTGCCACCATTCACGTTCTTAGATTTATCACTCTTGTAACAGAGATGTTTGGTTTGTTTTATCATAGAGTTAACGCACAGACACCTCTGGTGGTGTGGATTTGATACATGATTAGACTATGGTGGTGAAGCAAATTCCTGAAGGTCAATGCCTTGCTAGTAGCATCTAAAAACAAAAACAAAAATCCAAACAGAAGTAAAACTTTGTGGGGGGGGGACACCCTGTTTGAGTCAGGGAAAATTTCATTAAAATAAATTTGAGGTAGAAATGCATAATAAATTGGGGAGTAGGGACTCCTAAAAATTCTGGTATGGATGTTGGGTGCAAGTGTGTGTGAGATCCCAGGGGCAGGTGAAAGATCAAGGCCTGCGGACTCCTTGGTTCTGTCCTGATTTTTCTCAGTGTCTTTTTGCACCTGCCACCATGAGCTCTTTCTGTTTTTCCTTCTAGACCAGTGGTTCTCAACCTGTGGGTCGCGACCCCTCTGTAACAATGACAATACATCGCAGCATTAGGAAGTTTGAGAACCACTGTTCTAGACCAAATATCTTCATGTAACCGTGCAATATGACCTTCTTGCACTGTGGAATGCATATTTTTAATTCACCTAAAAAACTATTTATTTCCTAGTCTTTTGATTCTTAAAACGAAGTATTCACTCATTTTTACTCTGTAAGTTAAAGGACTTTTCCTTGAAAGCTGATGTGTTTTCTATAGATTTTTTTTTTTAATTTCTCTGTATAACTTTTACATAAGGAACGTGTAAGGCATTCTGTGACTCTTTCTATTTCTTATTAGTCAGCATATTCTTAATATGCAGCTTATCTTGGGGGAAAAATAGTGGATAAGGAAAGGGTTTTCCGTTACTTGTTGGTGTCAATTTGATATTAATTTCCACATGGTATAGGCAGCTTAAGCCCCTGACTATAGGCTCACACGAGGGACGGAGGATAAAAGTATTTGTAAGGCACCTGGTTTCCTCTACCTAAAGATGATGTGTTAGCCACACATTTTATTTTATTTTTAGTTCAGGGTATATTAGTTTTGAGGGGACGGCCTAAAAAAGTGCTACAAAGTGGATGGCTTAGACTACAGAAATGTATTGTCTCCTAGTTCTGGAGGGGAGAAGCCTTAGACCAGGGTGTCTGCAGTGATGCATCCTTCTAAGAGATCTGGAGGAGAATCCGTTCCCTACCTCTCCCTAGCTTGGGTGGCCTGCTGGCAATGCAGGGCGCTCTTAGCCTGCAGGTGCTTCAGCCTCATCTCTGCCTTCATCTTCACATGGTGTTCTCCCCATGTCCCTCTGTCACTGTGACCGAGTTCTCCCTTATTTATAAGGACACTGGTCATATTGCATTAAAGACCCCCAATGACTTTGTTTTAGTTCGATTGCCTTTATAAAGACCCTATCTCCAAAAATCGTCCTGTTCTAAGTAGGCTTAAGACTCCCACATATATTAATATTTTGGGGGGCATAATTCAATCCACTGCCCAGAGCATAGCTATTAGCACTTGTGCTTGAAAATATTTAAAAATAAAGAAGAAACTCCCAGTGGTTCCCAGAGGAGATTCAGGTTTCTGTTAAGCACAAGAGCTTGATGTGACAAATTCTGAATTTGTGAAAGAATCAGTGTTGTGATCTGGCTGCAGTTGTTATCCCTACTCCCCTTGCCCTTTATTTCCATAGTTGATTCTTCATTTAATGAAAACCTGACAAAGGCAGAAACGAAACTGATGCTTTTTTGATGGCTTGATTTAAGAATAGTTGATAAAAGCTCTGCTATTTAATAAACTCCTGTGTCCGTGTATGCTCTCATTATGGTTGCAATTTGCAGGCACTTACTGTGTTTCCCCAAAAATAAGACATTGTCTTTATTTATTTTTTCTCAGGAAGACACACTAGGGCTTATTTTCAGGGGATGTCTTCCTCTCCAGGCAGAAATGTATGGCTGCGCCAATCACTAGGTCTTATTATCAGGGGAGGGCTTATATTTAACAAATGCATAGAAATCCTGCTAGGGCTTATTTTTTGGGTAGGTCTTATTTTTGGGGAAATGCGGTAGTTGTTTTATCAACAGTGAATTCACACTGAGCTACACTGACTATTTGCTGCTTTACTTTGCTTTCATTAATGTCCTTGCTAAGTGATCGGCAGCATAAACGTCATGCTATTCTGAGTTTGCGTTCCAAGATGGAGGGATACTGTATTACTAAACACTTTTATTTTCTCTTTAAAAATTCATATTTCTACTCTATCTTTTGAGAAGATAAAAAGCAAGAGTGCCAAAGAAAGAAGAAATGGTGGAGTGTGAGAAGCATCAGTGGAACAGACTGGGATAGGGATGGAATCGATTTCAAATAATATTGCAGGCCAACTCAGTCCTCGGGGTCTATGCTCTAGCTAGATTATTTCATTGTATTTTTATAGCAGCTCTGTAGTGAACGATGTGATTGGCTAGGTCATGCTGTGGAAAAAAATAACCTTAGAAGTTTATTTCCTGTTCAAATAAGGCGTGGTGTTGGTCTGGGTAGCTCTCCAAGGCAATTGTTCTCCACAAGTTGGCTAAGCGTCCCCTCTGCTAAGGTGGTGAGGTGCGTCTTATCAATACAAGCTTTTGCAATCCCTGCTGTAGAGGAAGAGCAGCCTGAGAGCCAAGCTCTAGTGCTTAGGGCCTTCCCCTGGAAGGTCAGGCCATCATTTCTCTTCTATTTGCTTGGCCAAAGCAAGTCTTGTGCCTAATTTTAAGGGAATTAGGGAAGTGCAATCTGCTGGGTGCCAGGAAGCAGGGAGGAGCCACATATTGGTGAAGATAATGTGCCTGAGGTGATCGTGCAGACTTCCCCTTCCCAGACACGGAAACCAGGTTTCAGGGAAGCTGAGTAACCTGCCCAGACACACAGGTTTAGAAAACAATGGGACAGATGATCAAATCCGGGTCTATTTGTCTTCAAAGATTCCCTTCCCAAACACTTGCTGTCCTGCCTCCAAAAAGCAGATTTAACTACACTGCAGATGATTCGATCTAAATGGCAAAATGAATTGTTCCCAGTTTTCCTTACGGGCTGTTCTTGATAAGAATTCAGAGGAGATAAGGAAGAACTAGTGACTGGTGAGGCTTCTGCTGAGATGGGCCGCTGGGGAGATTTCCTGGACCTTTGCTCCTTGGCCTTTCTTATACTTCAGAAGAACCTCTGAGAAGCATCTGCAGATTCCCAATGAAACAGGAACTGAGGAAGCAGAGAAAGGGTTTTATATTTGTCTCCTTTGCTAAAGCTGAGGTGGAAGGAATCCTCTAGTGCTTATTAAAAGGATAATAATGGCAAAGTAGGTTTATATAGCCATTTACAGCCTGTGAAACACATTCCCACACTATCTGCAGATAAGAGTGAACCCAAGTGTTGCAGTTAACTGTGATGCTGTATCAGTGTGATTGTCCAAAGGGACAATGGGGTCTGAGACTGGCTCAACCCTGGGGCCCTGACCAATATGAAGCAGACCTGGGCGTCACTCGGCAGAATCCTAGCCTCACCTGCAGTGTCTTCATCTCTTTTGGGATAAGGAACATCGTGACAACTTCAGGGAATGTTTGTGAAGAGTAAGCTCAAGAAGGTTAACAAAGCCCTGAGCACAATGTTGAGCACCTGGGTCCATGCTCAATAAATGCCTGATGTTCTTACTATTATGCTTGATACTGTGACATTTTTTCAAACAAGGCATGTGATTCTTTGGCTTTGTATATAGTCATAGATCGTAGCAAGAATATTATGATCACTGTGGAAGCACTGGAGGTAGCAGAGTGCATCTTGAAGCCAGCAACCAGCAAGGAGAGATGATCTGAAATTATCTTACTTGGTTAGCTAACAATATACAACCTGGAACCCAGATAGAAGAAATGTAAGGGCATGGGGCCCTCCTGCCTCTGCATCTGAAGGGTTGTCTGATAGAGCAGGCTTTGGTTTTTTTATGGGTGGGGAGTTGCAGGGAAAAGGATATCAATTCATTCAGGAACAAAGTTACCAACCACAGAACAGGGCTGTATCAGGAGATACTGAGTTTGCTGTTGTCAGTGGCGCAGGCATTGTTTGGATGAGTCTTGGTGCAGGGTCACAGGGATTGAAGCAACAGGTGAGTGATCGGGTCATAAAATCTTTGACACTCAAGTTTTGTGGTTCTAATACTGGCTGCATCTGGAAGGCTTTTAAAAACTCACCAGCATCTTTGGCCCTACTTTAGACCAATTAAATCAGAATTTCTAAGGGTGTGAGGCTGGACTGTGAACAGCGGGAGAGAGGAGTTGTAAGGGAAAGGAGAGGTCAGATCCCGGTGGAGTTTGGCCTGCTTGAGTCCCAGATTTTGAGAAGTCCACCCAAACTGCTCATTTTGGATGCTATTTTGGGAAGAAGGTTGAAGTCCATGGTCAGGTTGAAATCCTGACTGCAGAGCATCTCATGGGGATAGGAGAGAGGGACTGTGCACGCTTCGGATTCAACCATGGGAGTGAGTCTATTTTCACGCAAAGGAGCTTGCTATTATTCACGTTTACTGGCTGCTGAGTGATTCATATGGTGCTTTGGGGAGAGATGTATTCAAATGAAATGTGTTGCTACTATGTAAAGTAGTTTATGTCTTCGAGGATACACAGGGCCACTGATGCAACCCTGTGTATCCTCAGATACCCAGAACAATGCAAATTCTGCTGTGTGTGTGTGTGTGTGTGCATTTTGAGGCAAGAATAAGATGGGAGCTTGTGTAGAAATGCATATTTCTAGAGCACAGAGCACGCCTCCACTCATCTCCCCTCTGACCTTTACACCAGAAGCATAAGAATGACCCTTTGTCCACTGGCCCTGGTGCTGGGTTGTTCCTAATATCTGGATGCTTAGGGCTGAGCTGGCCTTCAGCCTGGCCGGTTGGCAGCCGTCGGGGAAGGCCCATGTATCCCAAATGTTTTCCCTGGTGGGTCCTTCCTGCCCAATCCCTCATCCTCTGGCATGGCATTCTCTCCATGACAGTCTGCCCCTGAACTGCCTTCACCGCTGCTTTGGTAAAAGCTTGCGAGGAAAGAGAGTAACAGCCGCTGGCGAATCCAGTTTGTGCAAGCAGCATCAGCAATGGATGAGACCTCTCCCAGGCTAGAAGAAGACTGGAAAAAAGTACTCCAGCGAGAAGCAGGTTGGCAGGTAAGTGACTCCATTCACTCCACACAGGACCCAAGTCTCTCTCGACTCTTTAGGCCCCAAGCCTAGATAATACACATATGTCAATTTGCAGGACTGTATTATCTGCAGACACATCCTTTGGGGGAAAAGTCACCACTTGTAGTTTCCACATCTTTGTAAGCCATGCAAGTCTCTAAATGAATTGACTCTAGATTCTCAGGCCAGCTGATAAGGTTTTACAAATCTATAGATGTTGCTAAATTTATACTTTCTTAATAAAACCCCTTGAATTAACAAGTTGCAGGTATCTATCAAAGGAAACAGGGAGATCCAGTTTGTGTGAGTACAAGTTCATTGCAGTATAAAAATTTAATCCAACACCTGTCCTGAGACTTTCTTTATGGTGGTGTAGTAGCTTGGGAGAAGGGGCTTGGTTTTAACCTATGTTAATGAGTTGACCATTCTTTTAATGCAGCTTGCGTGCCTTCTTTATTTATGCTGAACTCATAATAGGTAGGAGCCCTGTGGTATGCAGAGAGTTCATGCTAAAGGATTCATTTTGGTGTAGAGGTAGTTTTCATTAAAATATGCAAAGCAGTAATGTTTATATGTTACAATGCCTATTTCAAATTAGCAAAATTATATGCTCCTGTCTGGTAAGCTGCCAGCTGAAATCCCTTCCTAAATCCTGTTGAATGGCTTTGATTACTCTTCTTCACATTACGCGTTCCACACCTCTAATGCATATTTTTACGCATCCACTCCATTGCCATTTAATTAGACAACAATATTGAAGAGCGGATGCCAGAGCTTTTTTCTTTCTTTCTTTTTTTTTTTCAATAATGCTGCTGCTGTATAGAAAAAAAAAAAAAAGGAACACTTCCACGTCTAAAACGTTTCTTTTGGGTGATGTTGGATAAAGTGACACCAATTTTTCATTGTGTCTATGGAAGAAAGTTTCACAGAAAATGGGGTGATTCAGAGAGAGTTGATGTTTAGCATCCAATTTTTAAATAATTGTCCCTTTTTATAAAGAGAGGGAGTCTTTTCATAAGATTTCTTCTTCCTCCTGCAGTAGGCATTATAGTGAAATGTAATGCTGGCTTCGACGCGCAGGCTGAGTCCTATGCAGTGTGCTATGAAGTAAGGAGCTTCAGTAGAAATATCCTCTGTGCTGTCATGAAATTAGAGTCCTTCCACTTGGAGTGGGGGCATTATTTAGGCAGTAGGAAGGAATTCACCTAAATCTCTGCCTGTTGCTTAAAGGATGACACATGGCTGGTCTCCCGGAGTCCGAATGAATATTCAGATATTTTATGGTATGTTCATGTGACTTTGGTTTTTTTCTTTTGTTTACATGTTTTTCTTTAGAAAGCTGGCATCTTATATATAGTCTGTGTTTCAAAGGAGAGTGAAAGGAGGAAGGATGTGAGGAGATGACTCAGACATCTCTGTGGATAAAATATTTAAACTAGAAACACGGAGTCGAATGTTTATGTAAAAATGCATCCGTCATATCACTGTCAGCATCCCGGGAACCTTTAGCTTATTAGTTTCCCAAAAAAGGCTGATAATGAAAATGTTCTCAATATTATTTACCTTCAAAGACGTGATCCTGTTCAGGGGGTGGAGCGCTGGTCGGTTCCATTGTGATAGCAGGAACTCTCTCTTACAGCTAGTGGAGGTAGAGGTGAGGAAAGGGGCATCCTAGTTTCTGGTTTGGTTACCATGGGGCTTGGTTCTGCGAGGCCTTGGGTGGAAGGTGTGTCTCGGGGCGTCGGCTATGACTTCCTCTGCTTCTCCCCTCCTTCCTGTACCCCCCTGAATTCTGCCTGCTGCCGTCACTCTCTGTTCATTTGCCTGTCCATGCTGGGTCCCGATATGGACTGTGTTACTCCACTTTGGTTGGCATTCAAGATGTCCCTAAGGGAAGAAACATCTGTCCCTGAGGGCAGCAGATGCAAGACCTTTGTGGTGAGAATACCACACTTTTGCCATCCATGGTAGTATGGAGATGAGGGAAGCACAGAACATTTCAAAAATAAATGATGGTGGATGTTGAAGATTTAGCTTAGTCAAGTACTACATTTCTATCTGGAACTGATCCAGTGCTTTCCTATCTACTCAGTGTTTACTAGGCACAGTCCTTGGGTGTGTGTGGCTGTGTATGTGAACAAACACAGCAAACCTCTATCTAAAAGGTAGATATGATTCCTCTACTTTACCAGTGAAAAAATAAAGGCTCAGCGAGGTTATATAACCTTCCCAAAGCCGTCTAGCGTTCAAGTTGGGCCTATTTGACCGCAGTGTCCTCCCCCTCCCCACTTCTGATGCTGTGCCATCTCAATTGAATTTTATCTCATTTTTTAATCTCATGGAATAATATCTTACAAGCAGCTGTGATGTGGGCAGGCAGGAAGCAAGAGGAAGAAAGGGAAAAAGCATGATGATCTTCTAATGGAATAATCAATCTCTGAATCATTAAGACTTTAATAAAATGTTTTTCAGTCATTTATTTTTTTTAACTCTTACTCTATACCACGCACTAAACTAAACATAATTCTTACAAATATACTACCAGAGGCCTATGATTTATTTTTATTATACAGACAGGGAAACTGAGGTTCAGTGGTGTTAAGGAACATGCCCAGGGTCACACAGATAGGGGGATGCTGAAAAGAGATGTGGGCAGTGAGGCCTGTACTCACATGGTTTATTGTCAAATTATATTTGATCTTATGTGTTTTAACTCTTTCGTCACAGAATGCTGTGATGGGGTTGTCTTTGAAAAGTCCTCCTAATAGGGTTTTTTTTTTTTTAAATTAAATAAATTAAGTGTTGGGCAAAATGCCTTGCTCACTTCTACAGAGTGTGTTTTAATTGGATGCTGTTTGCCTTAAGTGAACTGGTTACCCATGGAGCTGGAAATGAACTAGATGCAATTTCTAGAGTCAACTGTAAATCTGAAAATCCATTTAAGCACATAACCCTTACTGGAAAACTCACAGCAGCTATGTCAAAGTTAATGGTCCTGTCTTCCAGAGCCCACATCGGCTCTGAGAGAAGCTCAGGCGCAGAGATGGCGGTGGCTTTCGCCACCACGTAGCTGTGTGACCTGCGGAGGACTCAACCTCATGTCTGACTTTCTCACTTGTTCACTGCGGTGACGCTGCTCGGGTGAGGCCTTGCAGGAAGGACAGGATAGAGACTTGATGGGGCATGATTGTCCTGGTCAATAGCTGAGTGGAAGACCTTGTGGAGGGGCAAGGACTCAGTTCTGGTTAATGTTCATCTTGGAGTGATTTCCTTTAAAATAATCTCTGTTGCTGCAGCACGGCCATTTTGAACTGGCTTATCAATATTGTCTATCTGTGCCTGTCTCCCCACAAGATGAATTCCTCCAGGGCAGAGGTGCGTCATGGAGTCCGGCACACCATAAACCCTGTATGAATGTTTGCCCAACTGAATGGAATTGCATATTTGATCTGGGAGGAAGCAGGGACATGGTCTGGCCCTGAGGCCCTGATTTTACACTTGGAGAGGAAGAATAAGTGACTGCCTCAAGTTCCAATGCTGGCTAGTGAGATCAGGGATGAGTATTTATTATTATCATCATTATTATTTTAGAGACGAGGTCTTGCTCTGTTGCCCAGGCTGGAGTGCAGTGGCACATCATAGCTCAAACTCCTGGGCTCAGGTGATCTTTCTACCTCAGCTTCCCAAATAGCTGGGATTACAAGTGCACGACACCGTGCCCAGTTCATTTATTTTTTTTTTTTTCAATTTTTTGTAGAGATGAGGTTTTATTATTTTGCCTGGGCTGGTGGTGGTATCCAACTCCTGGCCTCACGTGATCCTCCTGCCTTGGCCTCCCAAAGCACAGGGATTGCAGGAGTGAGCCACCATGCCCCCAGCTCAGGAGCAGAGATTAAAATCTCCCAATTTGGCTTATTACCTCTTCTCTGGACTGCTTCACCATAAATTTCCTTCCTGGGTGTAAATGACCTCATCTATAAAACTGGAACAAAAGCAAATTATCTGTGTCTGTTTAGATATCCTTACTTATTGTGACACCCTCTCTGAATAGTTACTGTAGCACGTGAGTCAAGTAGAAGGGATCCAGAGCCAGACTTCTGGGTCTGACCTTGGTGTCCTCAATTACCAACTAGGTAACATCGGTAAAGTTTTTAGATCTTTCTGTGCTTCACCATTCTCACTTATAAAATGGGGATAATTACAGTAGCTACCTTGTAAGATAGGTGTGGAGATTAAACTAATTAACATATGGAAGTGTTTGGAAGAACACTCCACGAGCACTATTTAGTGATCCATTACATGCACTGTATGTGCCAGCTGTTATCTGTTATCTATTTAATGACATCAGCCATTTGATGTTTTTTGAATACTCACTATGTGCAAAGCACAACCAGATTTAAGTAGATGACAGAGTGACTGGAGATGTCCTAGAACTCAAGGTCATGGTGGGAGAGCATGGTAGAGCATTATATTTCTAAGATAACCAGAGAATGTTGCATGTATCATGGGAGCACTGAGGAGTGGCCTTTATTCTTTCTTGGGGATTTCGTGGAGGAGGCAATGCCTGAGCTAATTTTTAAGCAAAGTAAAGTAGTTCAAGCAGACAAAGAAATGAGAAGACCAATCAAGGCCATGAGAGAGAATGTGCCAGGAATAGGAAAGGGAGTCATGGTCCAGTGTTAAGGAAGCAGCCAGTTGTCCTGTGGTACCAGCCACCAAGGGTGAAGTAGGAGTACAGGAGATGGGTCTGAAGGGTAAGCGGGAGAGAGGTTCTGCATGGTGAGAGCAACCAGCTTCAACTGCAGTAGGTATAGGTGGACATAGTGCCAGCATCTAAACACAGATTATTGGAGGACAACATAGTCTTTGAGTTCATGATGGGGTGTATGATAACTAACAAAATAGTAGCAAAGAGTTATCATAAATATGAGCAATCTATTGCATTTTATATCAGGGGGGCCAACAAAGCTCTGTGAAGACTCAGAAAGGGTAGTAACATCAGGAGTAATTAAGATTGACCAAGAGCTTATTTTGTGCCAAGAGCTGTTGAAACACTTATATTAAGTCAGTGAATTCTCACCATGTCTGAATTAAGGGGATTCTAATTGCATCTGCATTTTGTAGATGAGATAGTTTAGGAGAGGATAAGGTCAATTAACTAGTATGTGGGACTGAGGCCCAAGCAACTCAGGTCCAGAGCTTGTACGATTGTGCTCTTCTTCTTGGAGGAAGGAGAGCAAGAACAGTTTCCCAGAGTTGACGATATTTAGCCAGGCCTTTCAGGAAGAGTGGAACTTTGCCAGAAGGGAAATCCTGCAGACTGTCACTCATGGTGTATCTTCTCCACTCAGGAAAGATACTGTCTTTTATATCAGGTCTCCCAAGATTATTGGACCGGCTAAGTTTCTTTTGGCTATTTAGATAGTTGCACATCTCCCAATAGAGGCATAAAATAATGGGAGACTCCTAGTGAGGCTGACCCAGTGGTAGTAGGTCTGTGTATAGGTCAGATATACTAGAAATGGTAACCTGTAAGTGAGAGAGCTTGGATGGAGGTTGACCTGTCTGAATGTATGAGCTCAGGCAAGTTCCTTACCTCTCTGAGCTATTTCCTCCTCTGCAAGATGGGAAGGAAAATAGGAATCTCCCAGGTGAAAATTCAGTGATAAATAATGTGTGTTTTAAAGAGCTTTGTATACCGTAAAGCATTTTACAAGTGTAAGGTTTTATTTCTATTAACCAAAAATAAAGCAGGATCTAATTTTTGAAATAGTACCAAATATAAAAATATATTTGTATATTTATTCAAATAAATATTTTCTCTCTTCTCTTCTAATTCTATTGCCATTTCCTGTTTTAGTTTTCCTATAGAAAGAAAAATAAGTAAGTTTGGTCTTGTTTTCTGCTCTCAGGAGAGTATTTATTTCTTCATGTTTGAAGCGCTTTGCAATGGGTAGTAATGGAATAGTGATCCACATTTTGAGTTTATGTCTAGAGAAATATGTTTCAAGATACCATCATCTATCAAGGGAATAAATGGTGATGATGGGTCAAAATCAACATCTGAGACTGTAGATTGACTTTTTCTAATGTTAAGTCAAGAGTGGGATGGACCTACAATAGATAGATTGAATGGAGAAGATATAACACTGTAGATTCATCAGAAAACGAGTTTTGTTTTTCTTTTCTTGTTATATTTTCTGGTAAAATAGTGTTTTCTAAGAAGACCCCCTTTATTACTGGTTGTAATTTTTTGTTGTTGCCTTTTAAATGTGGGATGCATTCTTTCATTTCTTCATTTATGGGATCATTCGTTCATTTATGGGATCAAAGAAGGTGAAGTGTCTGTTGTATTTTTTTTAGACTTGAATATTATAGATTCGTAAGGCTGGGAGAGACCTTGGGATTCTTTGTTTCCATCTTCCATGCTCCTTACTTTGTGAAGAGGCAGGTTCATAGGCTGAAGATGGATAACCTAATACAGCCTCTCTCCATAACTCATTCCTAGCTCTAACAAACAATTCTTCGACTAGGGAAATTCTTCTCTGTAGTGGATTTAAACTCCGCTCATTGCAGCTGAGGTACAGTTCTGCTCCTCCATCCTCCCTGGAGGTGGAGAAAAACAGCTCAGTCACTGTCCTCAGGAATCAGCCTTCCTGGCCTTGAAGATCCTTATGAAACCAGTCTTCAGCTTTTGCTTCTCAAGGCTAAGCAACCTAAATCCATAGGTATAATTCTTCATTTCCGTCTTCTTGAGTTTCTCAGAACCTTCTCCAAATCTGCTCATTACTCTTAACTTCTATAGTTTAGAACTTTTCAGGGGGATTTTTCCAGGGCTAACCTGATTTTCTGCTCATTCATTAATCAGCTAATACACATTTATTGAGCTTCACATTTTAAATACTAGACCTCTGAGCCAAGCCTTGAGGGTATGAGGATACGTCAAAGACAGCATAATGGAGCAGTTAAGAGCCTGGTCAACCTCATGCATCACTACTCACTGGCTATGTGGCCGTGAGCATGTTACCTAAACTCTTTAAGTCTCAGTCCTCCTGGGCAAAGTAAGATAATTTCTATCTCACAGGGTTATTGGGAAGAGTGAATGAATTAATACGGTAGCGCACTTGGTGAAATGGCTGGCACATAGTTATGGGCATGTGACTGTTTGTTAAACAGGATAAAAATGAAATGAGATGCAGACTCTGCCCTTGAGTTGTACCCATTCTATTTGCATGGATAAACTAGTAAATGACTAAGAAACGACTAATTGCAATTCAGTATTTAAGTGCTCTAATAGCAGAAGAAGTATTTGGAGTGGAAGTTCAGAAGCCCAAGAGAAATTATGCCTCTAGGCATTTGGAATGGCTTCATAGTTCAAGGAAGGGGAGCTATCTGATGTATTTCTTTGATTCACATATCATTGACTCATAAGGCTGGGAAAAGCTTTGCAATGACATCTCATTGTGCATTTTCACCCTGCAGACCACCACGTTAGGCCTTTTGGGAAAGAGGAAGGGCTTTCTAGGATGACCAAGAGAGCAGGAGGGCATTGTAGGCAGAGGGAGCCTTGTGAATGAAGATCTTGAAAAGTAAATGTATGGCCCATGTTCGAAGAATGATGAGTGGCCTGTTATATCATGGGGAGTTACAGGTTGTGAGGGGAGGTCTTTCCACTAAGATGGAACTAGATTGTGAGGGGATATGGAAGCCTTGTTGATGTGTTGGCCTTAGCTTTAACCTAATCTGTGTTCATGATGCTTTATGGAGAAGAATGTAGCTCAGTTAGAGATGCTATGAAAGCATTTGATGTTTCTTGTCTAGTAGTCTTCTTACTGTGACTAAAATCAGAGCTATGTGTCTGCCCTTGGAAGCCAGAACCTGAGTCTTACCCAGTTACCTATTTCTCTGAGGTCCAGGCACTGTTTCAGATACACAGCAGGCTAAAGTCATGTGTGCTGAAATCAAATTTCCCATGTACAAGCAGTGACCTCATCTGCCTGTTCTAGAACATCTAGTTGTGCTCATGCATGAATGAACAGATGCAAATAAATCCAGTGATTTTGTAGTTTTCAAGTACCTCTCAGAAAGGGAACAGTTTAATGTAAAACCCAAACAACCTATACATAGGTTGTTAGAAAAGTTTTGGGGATACACAAAAATCAAGAGGTATAAAATCTGAGCAAATGGAAACAAATGAAGCTTTCTCAGCATCATCGATAAGCTGAGCAACTTGAAACTTACACAGGAGAATCAGGAAGGATTCAACTGTGTTTCTTGGAAGTGAAATAATGGATTATAACACCACATGTCTCAAAATTTTCATAGTGACCCGTATATAACATTAATAAGTCAATTTTCCTTGTGGTATCTTTGCATTTTGTGTTTAGCTTCTTGTATTCCTGTGTGACATATTTACAGCTGATTGTTCTGATGGGGGCCCCATGAACCCTGAGTGGATTTAAGACTTACTCTCTTCCCTTCTTCAACCCCTTCTCAAGCACTGACTTACACAGGCCACAATTTATGCTGACGATGGCTGAGGAACATTCAAGATGTGGAGGGCAGATTGTAAAAGAAGGTTGAGGGCAGAAAGCAGCTCTTGAGACTCTAAAGAGACAAATATGTTTTACATCAAGTTCCCCCATTGAAAAAATGTCAAAAGAAGTGAGAAATACTCAAGTCGTAGCAGCTGGTTGAATGCAGCAATTCTCTCACTTAGGGCGCCAAAGCCGCAATTTTCTATCTAATTCACTACTCAATCATTCCATGGCCCCTGTCTCAAGCTCAATTTAAGCTCAGTCCCCAATACCCAGAGCCACTGTGCAGTGTATAAAGAAATGCCTGGCAGAAGAAACTGATGGAAGGAAGGAGGCATGTGGTAACCCAAAGCTTGAGTTACCAAGTCATCCTGGGATCACGTGGCATCTCTCTCCAGAGCCCCTTGTAATGTCCAAGCGAAATAGGTCATTTCTCCTTTAGCTCTTAAATTTTGATTATCCCTTCCTGATAGGAGAATGTGATCTTTTTAAATGCTCACCACATATATGGGGGAAACAGACAAATTTACTTGAGAGACTCTGGGGACAGTGCCTGCATTGAAACTTTGCTGCCTCAAGGGCTTTGAATTGAAATGGAAACCAGCTGGCTCTCTGCAGAGCTCCATCATTGCTGATGACTGTTTGTCTTTTTCAGAGGAGTTGGGCTGAGCAATAAATATGACCAGTCTTTAGGGAGACTGTCCTGGAAACCGCTGGATCTTTCTTTACACATCTCAAGTGTATTTCAGTTTTCAAAAGCAATTTTCTATTCGTACCTCTTTTTCAATCTCATGGAAGCCCTGCAAAGAAATGGCAGCAATGTCACTATTACCAATGATCAGATGAATAGACCGGGGGCTGATAGGTCTTGCCCTGAAGGGCCAGGACTAGACCCTGGGTCTCAAGTGCAAGTCTGTGCTCATTTGCTTAAATCAAGTTGCCTTTCTGTTCACTGGTCCTGAGTAAGTTTTCCTAAAGCTGGTAAAAATAGTATTCTTAAATGAATACCTAATTAGCCCCAATCACTTACTGTGTTCCTTCAGAGTGTGGCATTCAAATCTGGAAACTTTTATCTAATGATTTCTAAGGAAGCGTGTCTCTTACTAACTCCAGCCATGAACATGGTGAAAAAGTAAGATGTTCCTGTTTCCTGTGCTAATCATAATGGGCTTCTTGCAGTCATGGGAGCCCAGCAGGCTATTACTCAGTCAGTAATCCTGGGGTATGCTGTAGAAATACACGACTTGGGGTAACACTCCGAATGACTTTATTTTTAGCATGGCTGGATTCCTTTTGTTTGCATTGGAAAGTGGGATCCAGCATCTTCCTCGACTCAGCTTCTCGCTGGAATGTGACTTATATA
Organism: Galagoides demidoff; assembly: GCA_963574575.1. Taxonomy (NCBI): domain Eukaryota; kingdom Metazoa; phylum Chordata; class Mammalia; order Primates; family Galagidae; genus Galagoides; species Galagoides demidoff. The sequence goes on from CAUYQV010041571.1 coordinate 64,159, forward strand.
GCGCAAGTCACCTTTCATCCACCTTTGGCTTAACTAGTCATTGAATCCAAGATCCACATTATTGAGACCCAGATGTTTTTGTGAAAAATGTTTAGAAACACAAACAATCAAGTGGTTACATGGCACAGCCTTATTTGTCTGGGGAGAAACTAAAACTCTTAGATGTGTTATTTTTTGGCCTTTGAAAACAGATTCTTTTCCCTGGCAATGGATCTCAGTCTTCACATACAACCCGAGAGCTGTGGGAATGCCTCTTCTGTACCTCTCCTTGCGTCATTAATGTTCTATGTGTGTATGAGTTTTGTGTGCCTAAAATTATTCACTCTTCTCTCTCTCATCTGCTTTTCATTTTTTTAATTTCCAATTAATGTGAGGGTACATACAATTGGGTCACATTGCTTGTATTTGTAGGGCAGAGTCTAAATCGTGGCCACATCCTTCACGCTCATAGGAAGTGTGCCATGTACTGTATGTTATTTCCAGTTTAACTCAGATATCCGATTAAAAAAAAAAAGAAATAAGAAAAACACAAAAACCCCTCAGTTATCTTTAAGAACTTGGATCAGCAACTCACACTTACTTGAAACACTAAATATTGCTTACAAGCATTAGCTCAGCAGTCAAACCAATGTGGTATTGAATTCTGCTTTGATATTGACTAGTGGAGAAGCTTGGATATATTTCTACTTTAAAGCCTCAGTTTTACTATCTTTAAAAAAGATGACAGTAGTATCTTTCTCCTAGAATGAATGAGGATGAGAGGAAGTAATACACTCAAATCTCTTCTCCAAGTTACTAGCACACAGAAAGTGCTGATTAAAATTACCAGTTATTATTCTTATGGTGAAAGTGTTTTCATTAAAACAAGGACTGTGAAAATATTGTCCATAATTCCATTCATGCCAATTTGCTAACACCTGGTGTAAAGTAAGATCTACAAAAGAAGAGAATAAAAAATAGGTCATCAGGTAAGATTATTACCATATTTATGTAGTAAGTAAAAATACTTAGAAAACCTGAAAAGTTATCAGAAACGATGAATTGAGTTAGTTGATTCAATATGAAATAAATATACAAGAATTAATAACTTTCTTTTATAGTTATGATAACTAGAAAATATGAAGATAAAACTTCTTTAAAATAGCACTGACATATACAATATCTAGGAATCAATTTATTGAGGCATTATATGGACTCTATATGGAGAAAACAGTACAAATTTAAGAGGTGATTGAAGATTTGGACACATGGAAATAGGTGTCATCTTCCTGGAAAGGGAGACTGAATACTGTCAGTTTTTTGATTCTTCTAAAAGACATTTACATATTTAATGCAATTTTAATCGAAATCATGTTGCTTCTGTTCTTTCCTGGAAAATTGACCAAGCCTTCTAAAGTTCATCTTGAATAATAAATAGAAGAGGAAAATTGGAAGGGGAGCAGTAAAGGAGGTTTTTCTCTGGTAGATATTATCCCATGAAGTCAATGGTAATTAAAACAGGCTGTTCTGGAGTAAGAATCTGTAGACAAAGGGTAAAAGATCTAAGAAACAGATGGGTTTGAATCCAGCCTGGGCTTGCCAAACGACAATGACAACTACAACCAAAAAATAGCCAGGCATTGTGGTGGGCACCTGTGGTCCCAGCTACTTGGGAGGCTGAGGTGAGAGAACTACTTAAGTCTAGGAGTTGGAGGTTGCTGTGAGCTGTGAGGCCAGGGCACTCTACCCAGGGAGACAGATTGAGGCTCTGCCTCAAAAAAAAAAAAAAAGAAAAGAGTTTAAAAATGTGGTCAAAATTATATTACATATAGGGTGGCCATAAAACTCATGTGCATTTACTTAATGGCCACTCTGTATTAGTTGAGGAACTAACAATTATGGAATCAAAGGTTTTGAGGCACCTGGTTACACCTGGTTAATTGGGAGAAATGCTCTGTAATAAATTGAAAACATCTACTAAAAAAGAGAAAATAGAGGGTAGCATTTACCTGATTATAGGATGGAAGGGCTTCTAAGCATAGAGGAAAAAGTGATAACTTGGTTATGTAAACATGTAAAAAATTCTCTCTACCAGAAATGTAATAAACAAACAAAAGGCCTTAATAAATAATAAAATGGAAAAAATATTTTTGGCAAACCTAGCTACGAAGGCTTGATGTCTTTAACCAATTAAGGGCTCATACAAACAAGAAATAACCTAACATTCCACTAGCAAAAAAACAAACAAACAAACAAAAAAACCCAAAAAACAAAAAAAAAAAACAAATTGAGTTTGGTCCATAAGCAATTAAAAGAAGATATATGTTACCAATAAATATATGGAAAAAGTTGTAGTCACATTTATCAGCAGAGAAATGCAAATTAAAATAATCATGGGGCACGGCTAATAAAGATTTTGAGAAAGAGTGTTGTTGGTGATGATGGGATGAATCCCACGTAGCTACTCTCTCCCCCTTGAGGAAGAAGAGTGATTTATTACCCTTTCTGGAAATCAGTTAGATAATATGTATCAATAGCTAAAAATAAATTAAAAAGACTAGACTTAATATAATCCTAGAACGAGATCTTAAGAAGATTAGCAGAGACAAAACTTCATGTAAAAGGATGATTATTTTCGTGTTGTTTATAATAATGAAATTTTGGTTCGCTCTAAAATTTTCAGTCACAGGCTAATGGGTAGATAGACCATGAGATTGCCATCAAAAATAGTGTTTTCAATATCTAGTGTAGGGGAGAATGTTTTTGATATACTATTAAGTGCAAAGAGCAGAAACTTTACTTGAGGTAAACACTGAACCTGAAATTCTACAAAAAGATGGCAAGGACATAAAAGAGGTTTAAACCTGAAAGGGCAAAGAGCATGAAAGAGGAGGTGACATTGGTGAAGAAATGCCAGCCACATTCTGAAAGCTCAAAGGAGAATAAACAAATGGTAACTGACTTGGCACAACATTAAAATAATAGTGAAATTTAAGCTTGTAGGGGACAGAATCAACAAAAAGCGGGCTGTTTGTGCTCTGCCGGATTCTGGAAATGCTCAGGAATTGGAGTAATAGGTATTTTACAAGGTGAGGTGTGGGTCAGAGTGGAAAAGAAGTGAACAGGTTTACAGAGAGAGCAAATAGATCCCTTCTCCCACGGGGCCAAGACAAAACAATTTGTATTCTGATGAAGTTGAGCCCAGAGATCTGGACTAGGGGCAGCGAGAGGACAGGGTAGATGGAATAATGAGAAGAAGGAGGTTTCCCGTGAAAATCTGCGTACTGCTGAATGAGAATCTGTTTCTCTCTTCTCTCCCAAAGTACTGGCACCTTGCCGTATACCTTGCTAGAAGGGAGGCCAAAGGATTCCTTTCTGGGGAAACTGAATAGTCTAAAAAAGGACCCTGATGAAAAAACCACCTCTGTTCCAAGTCAGCCCATAGTAAATCTCACCACTTGTAACCCCCTACCATGCTCCTGGAACTTGTAATCAACCTTGGATGTTCTGCTTTTAGAGCAAATGACAGATATTCCTGGAAGGCCTCTGATATAGAAGTGAGACACCACAAGAGGAACAAAAAATAATTGGAAGAAACTGATGCAAAATAAGGTAGGGGAAAACATAAAAAGATTTCTAATTTATTTTGAGAGGCAAGACAGTATGTCTCATCTATAAGAACAGACCCCTGTGGGAAGGGATGTTTAGAAAAACATAATGAACTCTTGGAAATTAAAAAAAAACACGAAAGCAGAAATTAACATTAATGGAAGAGTTGGAGAGCAGATTTAAGGAAAAAAAATCTCCAAAAATAATAGAAATGAAGAAAAGAAAACAAAAACAAATTGAGGATCATCCTCAAAAGTTCAACTTCCAAATCATGGGAGTTTCTGAAAGGGATAGGAGATAAAATAGAAGAAAGAGAACTGTTAAAGAAATAATACAAGAAAATTTTCTGAACCAAGAGACATGGGTTTATAAATTATAAGGCATCTTTATAGAAGGTGTTCTGAGATACCTCTCAGAGTTAGCATAATGAATGAATAATGAATGAAATTATACACATGTGCACATATCACACAGACACCCCTAGACACATCATTGAGAAACTTCAGAACATTTGGAGTAAAGAGAACATACTAAAAGATTCTGAGAAGGAAAAAAAAAAATCCCACAGGTTCTCATGCAAAAGATTGAGAACCACATTGCACAAACATTCCTTGAAGCTACAAGAGAAGAGAGAATTATATTCAAAATTTGAAATGACTCTCCTCAACCCAGAAGCCAACATCCTGCCACTGCCTCCCAGTGCTATGGGCTATAAGTAGTAGATATCTCATTAAATTAAGAGCAATGAAAGTGAAGTTGGTCAAGTTTTGGAATAAAGCATTTTCAGATATGCAAGTTCTTTGCCATGAAAGATATACACCTTAAAAAGAAGAGAGTAATCCAAGAAGCAGGAAGATTTAGGGAAGTAGGAACTAAGAAGTCCAAACCCAAAGGAAGTTGAAGATATTCCTGGGATGATGGCAAAGGGAGCTCTCAGATGTCAGCCGTGCAGAATTCCTGGAGAGAAGCCAGTTCCAGGTCAGAGGAGGAGGCCTACGTGTCCTGGGGGAGACGTCTCCCGGGGGGAAGAAGTAATGGAACTTGTCAGTTGTCTGAAGTGCTTGTACATATTGCGAGGAACTTTTCAGTTCCTGCAAAGACCTTGGCATCGGGTCAAAGCAAAAATAATAGGAAATAAGAAATAAGACAGTTATTAACTCCAGAGAAAACAGAAAAAGAATGTTCAAAAGAAAATTTAGTTATGACATATGGCTATGGTTCAACAGGGAACAAAATTTTGTTATAATAACATAAATATTGAGTATTTAACATACAACTATGAGATGACTGTATTAGGACGACAAGGAGAGAGGGAATGCACACGTGAGCAAGGGTGGGTAGAACTTAATCCTCACCTTCCGTATTGAAAGTCAGTACATTATATCTGATGCAATAAGCGGGTGGGATGGGCTGTTATAATTGGAAAACAAGGCAATGAGAGCAGGGTTGGATCCTTTGTTCAGAGTCAGTGCAAATCACAGAACTAGAACCTTCCTGTCTGGCCCCCTAGGCTGGATACTGCATTATAGCAGAGAGCTCCGTCCAGATGTATCTTCTGCTTTCCTTTAGTTCTTCCCAAGCCTCCAAGTTTGGGATGACTCAATAGAAGTTTCACTTTCAATAAACTTGCATCTGGGTTAAAATAGGTGACCATAATTTTTATTGTTTTCCATGTGACTTTTGCTCTAAGAGGCAGAAAAGATATATTCTGTCAGAATAGGCAGAATGTATATCCTCATCGTGACTTGAGCGTGCGAGCTGTGCCGTTATTCTGAGTCTGAGTCTGAGGGCTGGCTCTTGCATGGGTTAGCTGCCTGATCTTGGGCATGCCATTTCATTTCCCAAGCTTTGGTTTTCTCATCTGTAAAATGGGTCTGAAAATAGTAGGCAAATCGCAGGATTAAATAAGATAATGCAAGGGATGAACACAGTGCCTGGCTCATAGGAGGGCTTAGGCCTGTTGATGATTATGGTAGCACAAGAGGCATCGTTGGCAGGTAGGAGACGGAGAGAGCCATTGATCCCAGGAAACCACTACAAATACATGCCATTGAGCATAGGAGGTTTGACAATTAAGTTTACAAACGCATCCTAGAAAAAGTGCTTGTTGGTGAGTATCAGTATGGTTAGCTTCGAAGTGCTCCCCCTGGGAAGCCATGCACCAACACCAGTGCCTAGATCACTCTTCCAAGCAATTTTGGAGCTCCTTCTCTGGAATGGCCATTAGAGCTGTCACCTTGGAAGTACTGGTGACTGTAGTGACATTTAGCAATGAGGTATGTAGCACTTTTTCTAGGATAAGATTGTGAAATTAATTGTCAGACCTTGTATGACAACAGCTGGGTGCATAGAGCTCCCCAGGGGCGTACTTCCGAGGTGACCACAGTCATATTCAGCAATGAGGTACGTGGCACTTTTTCTAGGAGGATTTCATGCACTTAATTGTGTAACCTCATATTTGTAGCGTTAAAGTTATGTGACATGGCTGCTGGGAACTATGGCATGAACCACGAGAGCAGCACAAAGACATCTGGAGCCATTTCTGAGTTTCATGCCGACACCAGCCACTGGCATGAGTCAGACTGCAGCCCTGGCTCTGGTGGTGGCATTTAACAGTTGGAACAAAGATTGCTGTAATGACATATTACAAGGCTTGTTCCTCCTTCAGGTATCCACAGGGTACTTCCCCATGGGACTTCTCTGAGTATGAAAATAGGTTGGAGAATTGCTTGAAACTTTCCTAGATGATAATTCTGAGAGGTTGCTAAGCAGAATTGAGGTGCCTGAGCTTGACCCTTGGCTTTTTATTAAGATCAGTCTGATGGACATCACTCCCACCTGTGTATTTGCTCAAGGAGACTGCATTGCCTGGTATACCAGGGAAATTTCCTTGTTTTTTAAGAAACTCTCCACTGTGATACCAGGTACTTTTAAAACATACATACTATTCAATCAATGACATTCAGATCACTGTCCAGCCCCGATCTCTGGTCTGTGAGGTACAGATAGGCTCATATAAGCCTGAAGCCTCTGCAGAATGGGGGAAAATTTGTCTTCTACTCTAGGGAAATGATGCGTTCTCCCTGTCACTCAGCACTGCTACTTGACTTCTGAGGCTTGAAGCAAAGGGATGAGATGCTTAGGGCTCACTTAGGCATCTCCGGAGCAAAAAGCTGGAATCTATGAGGGACAACAGGGATCTTCCTTCTGTTGCCACTGGGGAAAGAACCCTCTGCCACTAAGGATAGGTGGGGACATGCTGTTTATTATACTCTGTTCATGCTATGGTTCCCAAACCCCAAACATTTCTCTCTGTGCAGAATTAGGTGTGCAGGAAACTTCCAGTCAGGTAGATACTTAAGGGCCCAAACACCCAGCCATTGGCATCCCACTTCACAGGGCAAATGTTTTCTGTCTGAGGAGTCACCACAGGGAGAACCTATCATCTAAAGTTTCAGTGAATTCCATGGAGGGATGAAGGGAAAGGCAGATTTCGCTGTAGAAAGATTTAGAGAAGGAAGGGAAGGAAAAGGACTCTGTGAGGCGAATGATTTCCATGAAAAAAGGCGACAGAATGAAGGAAGGAATATATTCTTCTGATCAAATCATCCTGGGGGCCACCTTCAATTCATGCAATTTCATTTGTCAATTATACTTTAATAAATCTGGGGTTACCATGAAAGAGTTCGGTCTAAGTAAAAACAACGTTCAGAAACGTAGGTGATGGAGTGATCGTGGGTGTGTGGTAGTTTACATTTAAATCTCAGGGCAAAATTGTCGGTGTAATTATATAATTATTTCCATTCACAGATGAGGAAGTGGAAATTGCTGGGAATTTATAATTATTCCCATTCATAGATGAGGAAATGGAGAAATTGGTTCCCCGTAGGGTGTCCAAGCTCACCCAGGCAGTAGGAGGTAACTGCTTCGTAGGTCTCCCCAAAACTATCCTTTCCATTCCTTCATGTGAAAGGAAAGTTTAGTTCTTTCTTGCCAAGCATTTTATAGTGACTGGAAATGTTCTTCACTGCAATCTTTGCTTGCCCCTGTTTTCTGGGCCAATCTATTTTTCTTTCTGAAAATGATTTGCTTTTACTGAATCCTGTGTACAGGAAAGGAGAGGGGGCCTGGCCACCCGACTGAAGCTTCCCTGTCCCTCAGCTGGACAGGGCTTGGGGAACCTGCAGCCTTCTGATTTCAGGATTGTTATTTTTTCAAGTACCGAGGGAGGCAAGAAAAGCTTCCTTTTTCTCTGCTGCTTCTCTTTTAATGTAAGGATTTGTTCTATAAAAGTTGGATTCAGTCAAAAGGCCAGACTCACAGATTCGGGAGGCCACATGTCGCCACACAGCTAGACTCTCACCAGGGGCCGTCAGTTCCAGAGACATCATAGCTCCCCCCTGCCTTCATTGCTGCACCCAGACATGCACAGATTCCACACACTGAAGCACACACCTGGTTGACTGTTCCCCCAAACACCTGCAAAGAGCAGAGGCCTGGTTTAGTGCTAGTCAGTAGCACTAATCAGTCCAAATCCTGATTCTACCACTGAGAAGCTGTGAAAACATGATAGTTTACTTAACTTTTTTTTTTTTTTGAGACAGTCTCACTCTGTTACCCTTTGTAGAGTGCCCTGGCATCATCATAGCTCACAGCAACCCCAAACTCTTAGGCTCAAGCGATCCTCTTGCCTCAGCCTCCCATGTAGCTGAAACTATAGGTGCTTATCACAACACCAAGCTAGTTTTTCTATTTTTAGTAGAGATGGAGTTTCCCTCTTTCTCAGGTGGGTCTTATACTCCTGAGCTTAAGCCATCCTCCTGCCTTGGCTTCCCAGAGTGCTAGGATTATAGACGTGAGCCACTGTACCCAGTCTGCTTAACTTCTTTATGTTAATTTCTATGTTTTCCCAAAACTGTCTCATAGGGCTGTCAAAAGGATCAAATATGAAAATTACATCATCATCACTACCATCATCATGATTATCGCACCATCACCCCAAAAGCCCGGACAGAGGTGGTCCTTATAATATTGGATTTGCTCACCTGAGACTGGTTTCAGCTATTGGAAAAAGTTTGGATTCACAGTAGGTTCAAGTTAAGGGGTCAGAACTCAAGAGGAGGAAAGCAGAAATAAGAAATAGGCTTGTGCTTATGAGGTTGCCTGGAGACACTTCATGTTTCAAGAAGGGTAGTTTAGAAATCTTTGATCACTGGATGTACAGGGCCTGAAGGGATGGCACTGTATTAGGGGAATGGCTAAGTCATTAAGAATCAAGTTTCTCTTTTTGTGGTGTATGTGTTTGAATTCCTAATTTTCAGATTTATAAGAGCAAGTAATTATATCACCAACTAAAGAGAGAAAAAAAATCTATAAAACTAAAGAAACACTATTCTTGCTGAATAATATATGTACATAAAATTAGAGCAATTCACAATTGCAGAATTCTAATGTTATATTAGTTGGTTGCAACTGCAAACCCTGCATTCCTGTTTCCATTACAGCCCTGTTTTCCTTCAGTTGGAGGAAATGATTTTCTTAACAAAAAACTCTAACGCTTTATTTTAGCCTAAAGGGATAAATCTCACGCAAGATCTGTTTCAAATGATTTTTTGAGGTTTTAAAGAAGTAAAATATTTTTTATTTTAATCTCATTAATTTTTTGTTGTTGCTGTGGCTCCTTTTGGAGGACTCAAACATAAATGAACTTGAAAAGTTGAAACTTTCCAACTGCCTACTTCCCAGTGAATAGAGACTGCTCATGAACTGAGAATCATTCAGACTTCTCTCCAAAAGGGTTGTATTAGTATGCAATCCCACTAGCCATGTAGAAGTGTTCCCTTCTCTACACCTCCACACCAGCATCTGGTGTTTTGTGACTTTGTGAGGGGGGCTCATCTTGCTGGGTTTAGGTGATATCTTAGAGAAGTATAGAGAATCCTTAAAGATCTAAAAGTAGACCTCCATTTGATCCTGCAATCCCATTGCTAGGTATCTATCCAGAAGAACAAAAATCATTTTACTGTAAATACATTTGCACCAGAATGTTTATTGCAGCTCAATTCATAATTGCCAAGTTGTGGAAGCAACCTAAGTGCCCATCAACCCATGAAAGGATCAACAAGCTGTGGTATATATACACCATGGAATACTATTCAGCCATTAAAAAAGATGGAGTCTTTACATCTTTTACATTGACCTGGATGGAGTTGAAATACATCCTTTTTAGTAAAGTCTCCCAAGAATAGAAAAATAAATATCCAATGTGCTCCCTATTAATATGAATTCAAGATATAAATAATTATATGCTCATAAGAATAATAAAACATTAATATAGTCTAGTTCAGGGGTAGAGGGAAGCAGGAAAGGGGAGGCAGAGGATGCTTACCGGAAGGAGGGAGGGCATGAGGTGGGATCTTGCCTAATGCATGCACTGTAAGAGTTTATGACATGCCCCCTGGGTGAGGGGCTCTTTTACAACTGAAACTTTACCCTGGAAGTGAGAACAAGGTAACTTAAAAATTAGTACCCTCTATTAATTTGAAATAAAAAATACATTTAAAAACATAAAAATGAATTTTTCAGAGAGAAAAATGAAGGGAAAAATATCAAGAGATGGTAGAAATATAGAATCTGACATCAGAGGAGCCTTAGGGTTATGTAGTCTCATTCACTCCCCTCAGTGACCCTGAGAAATCTGTGCAAAGTCAAGGTGCATGCATAAAATTCAATAGCATTTTGGGCAGCGCCTGTGGCTCAAAAGGGTAGAAGGCCAGCCTCATATGCTGGAGGTGGTGGGTTCAAACCCAGCCCCAGCCAAAAAAAAAAAAAAAAAAAAAATTCAGCAATATTTCTAGCCTCATCAATCAAGATATGATTTAGAAGTAATCTAAAGTCTCTTCTAGCTTTAATTAAAAAAAATTAAATCAAAATGATGTGTGCTTATAATATATATACATATATATTAAATCAAATTGTTCAAAAGGACTTATTATGAAAAGCAGTAGTTCCTTGACCTACGTCTGTTTTCTTCAAGTCCCATTTTTTTTTTTATTTCTTATAGCATAACCATGTACATTAATGCAATCATGGGGTACAGTGTGCTGTTTTCATATACATTTTGAAATATTCTCATCAAACTGGTTAACATAACCTTCACGTCATTCTCTTAGTCATGAATGTCTTAATTTAATGACTAAGAGAATGATAAGTCCTATTTCTTAAGAAGTAAATAGCATTATTTCTTCTTGCTTTTCAGGTCATAATAAAACTTAACTTTAAGTATCATTAAAAGTGCTGTTTAATATTTTAATTTCTTAAAAGACACGAGATAATTAGAATCGATGAGTAAATTCTTTTTTTTTTTCAAATTAGGAAAAGTGATAATGGGAAAGCTGCATGTGGCCTAAACTCATATCACAAATGGAGAAACCAAAGTCTGGACAGGGGCTGGGACTTGTCCAGGTTCAGTGACTTTGTGATACTAGGGGTTAAACCTTGGGTCTGATGCCCTTTTCCCTCTACCCAACAGCTTCTCAGTAGTCAGATAATTGAGCTGTTACAATTCAGGTACATCCTCAATGGCGCTTTGACCATCTAGGCCTCCTCTTGAGAAACATACACTACTTTAAAACACAGTTATCGTAAAGGCAACAGGAACAATGTACTTATGAGAGCAAAGTATAAGGTATCTATAAAGAGTAAAGACAGAATTCAGCAGGAAAAAAAGAAAGGAACATGCAATTTGCAATTGGAAAAATAAAGCTTTAATGATAAAGAGAATTACGTAATACTAGAAAGTGTCATTGGTAGGCACTTTATAGTGTTAATTATTAAGTTCTAGTAAATATCTTGGCATATGTGATGGCTCCTTTAGTTTTTCAGAGATTGTCAAGGACCATGCGATAGCAAGACAGAGGAAATCTGAGACTATAAGATTAGGGAAATAGAAATCAGAATTTGAGCTGTGTCTAAGTATGCACGTGTGTGTGGCAGCATGTGGTTTATGTGGATGGGAGAGGGGACAGTAAATTAGAGGCAAGAGTCAAGAGAATGTCCTGGCATTCCAGGAACCATCTTTAACAGAGACGGATACATTTGAAATCTAGTCTTAAGGTCAAAAAGAGTTTGCTCGGGAGCAGCTTGGTCATGTTAGGTCAGTTTCACAAACTGAAAGAAAACATAATTGGCCTAGACAAGGCATCGGCAAAATTATTCTGTAAAGGGCCAGGTAGTAAATATTTTCGCCCTTGCCAGCCATCAGGTGTCTGTTGCAATTACTCAGCAGTGCCATGGTAGCACGAGAGCAGATGCAGATGACATGTAAAGCAATGAATTTGGCTATGGCCCAGTAAAGCTTCATGTGTGGTCACAGAAATTAGAACTTCATGGGATTTTCAGATGTCACTAAATATTATCTCTCTTTTAACGTTATTCTTCTTTTATGTTTTTAAGTGGTTGGAACCCTTCTTAGTTCATGGACTGTGCAAAGACAGATTGTCTGCTACATTTGGCCCATGGGTCATAGTTTGCTGACCACTGGGCCAGGTTAACAAAGGGTTAGGATCTGTCATGTCAGAAACGATTCTTCTATTCCAGAGAGCATGCAGAGAAGGAGAACACTCTCCTTTCTCTCTAATTTTGTGGTTCCAGAAAGTACTTTCTCCTTTATTTTGTTTTTCATAGACTAGAGGTCCTGACAGAAGATCGAGAAGGTTTGTGTGTGATCTTTTCTCTCTAATACCCCACTTCCTGATCTCCCAAGTACTCCAGTGGGTAAAACAAAGAGGGCTCTTACTGCATTGTAGAGACTAGTGCTGAATGCATTTGCCATCATGACTAAGGTGTAGGCACTTCTAAAGGTTGTTTTAGTTCTTAAGTGCATTCTGATCTGATGTAGTTTTATGCAGGGTGGGAAAACCTTTCCATGTGTCTTTTGGGGTCCAACTTCCTCTTATATGTCAGAGGGGCTCGACTTTGCTAATAAACCCCAGAAGTGGTCCCAGTAAAGAGAATATGGCTTCATTCCTCAAGGACCACTTGTCAGTGCTTGCCGTTAGTATAATTCCCATTTCTCATCCCTATACTGTTGATTAGTTTCTGGCCCTTATTATGACAGCACTATCATATGCTAATGGCACGGTTTCAGGGTGGAAATACTCTATATAAAATCTCGGATGTAGATGACTCAGGGAATTTATAGAAGTAACACATCAAAGCCAAATTGGGCTCCCATTGCATTGTTCTTTCTACTCAGCCATGCAGCCTGCCTCCAGTTTAGAGTTTATAGGGCTTGGGACCTAAAGCCACTTGTAAACTCTGATGTGATGAGGTCAATTATTTCTAAGATTTATTGTCAGTACAGAGTATTTGTGCATTTTATTAATATGTTTGCTTTCCACTAAGCTAACGTCATTGGCTTGAGTGTAGGAGGGCACATCATGACTTAGAGAGTGAAAAATGAACACCCACGTTCAAAGTCGTGGAACAATTAGCTTTCCCTTCCCCCTGATGATGTGGAGATTTTTGACTTTGGACTTTAAAATAGGTACTTAAGGAAAAAGAGAATTTGTGCTAAAAGTTTAGAACATCTTTTGAAAATTTCTTAAGTTTTTTAGAATCTACTAGATGGATGGAGACACATAAAGATTCCTCCTCTCTCAACTAATTATTAAATTACTTGATTCTCTTTCAAACATATATTTATTTGACGCAGAGATTCCTGTAATATTTACTCATTCTTTTTCTTTCCAACTTGTTTTGAAAACCCATGTGCTTAGTGGTGGCTCCTGGGGAAGATACCAGGGGAAGATCAGACCTGATTACTGGCCCAAGGAACACACAAGTTGTTAGAGAAACCAGGAGAACTTGAAATAGTTAAAGAACAATGTGATACAGTATGACCAGTGCCACTGTTCACGTTATGCCAAGCTGGAGAGGGGTAGAGGAGCTTCCGTGAGACAACATGTCAGTCCTGTCTCAATGTCTGCAGAAGTCTTCATGAAATAGCACAATTGTGACCTAGGCTCTGGAAGTGGATAGGATTGGAAGAGACAGAGCAAATCAATATGTTTTTGGCCACAAACTTCTCTGGGACTTTGGAGTTCCTCATTTAATCCTTCCTGAACCTTACTATTCCTATATCCTTTGAATTTGAGGATCACAAGATGTCTGAGAGAAAGAGGATAGCACACTGTTTGACAGAATGCACTCTGGAGCCCAGTTTCATGGACTTGATTTTGGCACTACCATTTTATTAACCATGTGAACATAAGTAAGACCCTGAACCTGTTTCTGATTTGGTTTCCTTCTTGGTAAAATGGGGATCATGACATAGCTCTTGTGTAACTTTATTGTGAAATTTGAAAGAATTAAGGCAAATAAAGTGACAGGAACATACAGATGCCAAACAAATTCCATACGTGATCATTGCTGTCGTCTCCAAGCACCTTGTTCAGGCCCAGGGCTGACACTGGAATGCATGTCTGACCCTAATTTCTGCTCACTTCACTCCAGCCCAGGTGTGGAAGGTGGTATCTGTGGACCCACCTGGTGCAGACGGAGCTACCGTGATGGTACCTTGTAGGTCCTTGGTGAGAGTGGCTGGTGAAGTAGAGGATGTGGGGTGGTGAGAGAAAGTTGCCTATGCAGGAGAAGTACCAGTGTCAGGTCAAGCTGTGACTTAGGTAGACATCACTCCATACTTTTTCCTTTAATTCAGGCCAGATCTGTGTGGGTCCTGCTCTGATACTGCCCAGCTTCCTCAATTTCCACACATGTGACATATACCCACGTACAATTCCTGAGTGTGGCTGGCCTAAGCCACATATACTTTCCCAGCCTCAGCTCTTATCCCTTGTTCCTCACTGTGCTCTAGTCATACAGAATGACTTTGCCATTCCCCGATGGCCATCGGAATGTCCATCATGCCCTACTGTGTCCCTGTCTCCTAGAGTCATTCCTGGTATGTAGCAGGTGCTCAGGTATTGGTGGATGATAAAGTGAGTTGATAAGTGAGGTCTGTCTTCTTATACAGGAAGATTGGTCTCACCTCCTGGCTATCTTGTGCATTCTTGTCAGTTGCCTCCTTGTGAGGCACTGTGTGCCTCTTTCCTCCCCTTTTCTGAAAACCTGAGTTATGTGTACATAGAAGCTGTGGTTATTCCCTCTTTGGCACTGATCATACTGTAGTGCAATTCGCTCTTTATTTGTTTGTCCACCTCATTAAGCGGAGGGTGAGACAGAGGGTTCTTACTGTGCACCACATGCCCTGTGCCTAGCAGAGGGTTGGCCTCCTCGGGAGACCCAGGACCAGTGAGTGTGCACGCTGAGCCCACACATGCGCACATACCCACGTGTCTCTCTAGGAGCCCTTCTGTCCCGGCCCCTCTGGGGGAGTGAGTCACCAAGGTGAGTAACAGGTGACTCAGGACTGTGGCAGATGTCTCTCTCCCTTTTCTGGCAGCAGGGCAAGCAGGGCTCAGCCTCCACAGTTACTCTGGCAGTTGGAATTCAGAGAAATCAGTAGCTGACAGCAGAAGTGAAGTGCTTGAAACGGGGAGTCCGTAATCAGCCCTGGGACTTTTAATGAGTGTTCTCCAGAGCAGAGTCACTAACAAACCATCCTGGACTCCCTTGATCAGTTTAATTGGAGGACAGACGGTCTTAAACATTTAAAAAAGCTGACAGAAGGATCCAGTCCCCAAGGCTTCCCCTCTAGCTAATCTTGTGCCTCTGAAACTCACTTTCCTGGCCACGTGCGATGCCTGCCTTTTGACCTTTACTGGATTCCAGATCGCTGTGTTCTGGCTCTGTTTCTGAGATGATCTTCCTTCTGTCCTGAGCACAAGCAGAATGGCAGCAAACTGCAGCACACTCTCCATTCTTTCTGATGTCCCTCGACTAGAAACATATTTGAGAGAGGGGTCCCTTTGGGGACATTTTGCTGCCTGTGTGTGCCATGGATTTTGTTGATCTGTTTTGATAAAGCATATTTAAAGCCAATGCTGTCTGTTTACTCCCTGTTTAGGAATCACTACAAAATTTCCTACTAATTGAGATGTTTCTTTGCATTCAACGTGGTCTGTTTTTCTTAGCAAATTAAAAGACTTGGAAAATTGAATTTTTATATTAATAATACGTAGTATAGAAGCTGATAAATGTGAGATTAATGGCCAAAAAGAGACAGTTTGGATGGATAATTTAGATTTTTATCATTTATTCATCATGGAAAGTAAACCTGCTGTATAAGTAATTTTAGTTTTATCAAGAAGATAAATTGTTCTGGCTAATGAACGTATAGACGGTCTATGCCAAAGGCATTTGGAGTAATCTGTTAATCATTTAACTGTGTCAGGGCACAGGCAATGTCTTCATAAAGCAATTAAAACACATAACTTTCTCCACTGAAATGTGTGTTGGCCTTCACCGCCTAAAGCAAATTAAAATGGCATTTGTCTCGGGCAGGTTTCAGTGGCGCGATATCTAACGACAGAACACAGGGAAGGCTGTAGATGTCACAGCAAGGAAAGACTAGTTCAAGCGCTCATACCTGGGGCGAGGTTACAAATCACTCCCAGGGTGGAACCGCGCTAATGAGTGAGGACTTTCGGGTTCCCGAGTACCTATCACAGTACATAGGTTCTGGGCGGAAAATCCCAGGGGACCTTTCCCCTTCCAGTGCCTGGGGACTGACTTGTGTGGCTCCCATTAGCATGAATGGGAGCTCCCCACGTACGAACTGTCCTCTCAGTGATGGAGGAACAAGACCCCTATCGAATATCTCGCTGCATTTCTCTGGGCTTGGGAGCTGGACGAAGGTCTGCCTTACAGGGGCTTTGATCGTGGTACTGCGCCACTGTGCTAATAGAGATTTGTACCAGCTCTTTTGCAGAGCGTCATAATTCTACTTTTAGCTGGAACAAAGTTTTCAATATTAATATTACATTTTGTTGTTTTTTTGCAAAGGGAGGATAATCGCTGTCACACAAAGTAAATGAGTATTTTGCTTACCTGGCGGGAAGGTATTGGGAAGGTGATCTTCACTCTGCTTGTTCTTTTAGACATCCTGCTACCAGATTGGCTCCAAGCTCAGACTCGGCTTCCATCGTCCTCCCTTGTGTGACTCTGTTGGGGCCCTCTGTGAGGGAGGTGTCAGTGGAAAGCGGCAGTTGACACCTAAGGGGACTAGAAGCAGGGAAGAGTGATGTAGAGCTTGGGACTCTGAGGCTGAAGACCACCTGAATTAGAAATTGGATTCCTGGTCCCCATGTTCAGCAGAAACCCAGAAGCCCACAAGCGAGTTTCCCCAGAGCTTCCAAGAAGGGCAGGGCCTGGCCAGATTTCTCCGTGAGCTCCCTTTGCCCTCGGAGGGCACATGTGTGATGCATGAGCAAATGGAGGGGTGGACAGATAGGACGGACACTGGCTTTTGTCTGTTCCTTTTACTAGCTTCATAACCTCCCCAGCCTAATACACTCCCTCCACTGTGATCCAGGGGGAGCAATTTGCTCAGACCTCGTGGAGGCTTCTTGAGGAGTCCAGGAGTTAAAGCACACAAAGCTTTATTTACCTCAGTCTTTAAGCAGGAGTCAGTGGTAGGCATTTCTTGCTGGGGGCAGTTGTCCTTCAGATACAACTTCTGCAGGCTGAGGGCCATTCTCAACAGTACCAAACTAGCGCTAAATTGGCCGACCAGAAGCCCAGGGAAAGCACGTCATGGATTCTATTCAAAGTAGGTTCTATAAAAGCGCCTTCTTTCTTAGCCCACGCTAAGAGCATAGCCAACCCCAGACCAAGCTGGGCTGCAGTAGAGTTTTAGAGTTCACTTCCTCTGAGGTAGGTAGGCATGGAAGGCCATCCACTAAAGATCAGAACCTCAGTGCTACTGTTGATACACGCTGGATTGAACAAGGTACAACTCTGTGGGGAGGGGCTTGGTAAGGCCAGCACATGAGAATTGTGCTGGTAACACTCACTGTCCAACTCACCTGGACACTGGCAGAGCTGGGCCCTGTGTGCAGCAGTGGGTGCAGGAGGAGGGTCCTAACGAGGGGGCCCTGGTGAGACTGTACCACCCAGGTTGGGCTCCTTGTTTCAGACTTGTCAGGCAGGCAGGTCTCTTCTCCTGTCCTCAGAAGAGGGACACATCAGATGGAGGAAGGCCAGTAGTGTCACTCCATATGGTCACTTCCTCACAGAAACAAAAGAAGTGAGGAGAATGTTTCCCCATAAATATTTTTCCTAAATATTGCACCTTGCAAAGTCTCCTTGAACCCATTCTCTAAAGGGCTTTATGCACAACTGTTTTAGTGATGTGTTAGGACAAAGTCCCTGCTGCCTTTTGGTTTACAGTGATTATCTTTCTGTTTTCTTATGTTTTGAACCCCAACATTCACTAACCTAGATTGTATGTGAGGTCCGTGAGGGGCAGCGATCAGGAAGGAAAAAGGCAGAAGGCCCAGGGACATGATGGGTGGTCAGTTAGCAAGATGCTCACACTGCCGATGAAAAGCTAGAAGGGACAGTGTGTTTATGCAAATGAAACATCTGAATAAAGGGGAGGTGCAGAGGGCATTGTAAAGGTGAGGGGTTGTGCCAAAAGGACCTCCCAGGGGGGAGGACAGAGCAGCTTAAAGGGACCTCTGGTCTCATTTTCTGGCCGGAACCAGCCTGCAGCTTCTTCTCCCAACCTGGCTCTTGCCCATTGCTCCCTGACAACTCTAACCAGAGCCTGTTGTCCTGGTTTTCTGGTCCTTGGGACAGTCTGACCCCTCTTCCCATGTCAGGGGATTGAGGGGAACACTGAGCCTTCTTCCCTGGCCTGTAGTCCACGTGTCAGGCAATGGTAATATTGCTGTTGACATGAGGGACTCATTGTCTCTTGGGTCCAACCCTGTAACAGCCCCCACTGGTCCCGTCCCTCCACCAAGTCCCCAGAGACCTTCAGAACATGTCCAGAGTAAGAGGCCACTGCCGTGTTGCAGAGCCAGGGTGTCACATTGTCACCACCCCCTTCCCTCTTCCTTATAAACCATTGACTTATCTTCCCCGTTGTTCTTTCCCTTATTAGATTCTCTTTCTACATTTTCATCGCCAAATAAAACCAGCTTCTTTTCTGGTCACAGAGGCCTGTGCACAGCAGTCTGCTCTCGTTTTTGGTGCCTCGGGGCCTGGAAAGTCTCTTCTGGGAAGGAAAAGAAGGAGGGGAAGGTGCTGCTTGGGCAGTTTGGATGTGGGCGTCTGGCCAGCTCCGGAAGGCTGGCCCACTCTGGAGTCTCGAACACAGATTCCCTACAGAGTAGCATGTTGAAGCCAGCAGACTGCCAGGCGGGCCCCCTGATGTTTGTAATACACAGATCCATATCAGCGTTATGAAGTTCCATATTAATATGATGCTAAATAGGGATTCCGACTCTTGGAAGAGGGGGATGGGAAGCACTGAACGAGGTCACCAGGAAAAATGAAAGCCCCAGGACTGGAATAGCAGCAGACTTGCAGGTGACTGTCGAGATGCATTAGCAGTAGGGGGAAACTTGAACAGCATCTGCCTGCATTATTCTTGGTTCCAGCCCAGTGCCCCTCTCTCCTCTTTCTCATTGAATCTGATGCTTTATGGAAGCTGCAACGTCATAAAAATAACACTACGCTGCATCCTTCACCCCGGGATCTCAAAGCCCTCTACGGATATTAATATTTATCGCTAGGAACCCGGGATGTCGGTTGAGAAATATTATCCCAATTTTACAGATGAAGAACTTGAGATTGGGTGGTTAAGTGGTTTGGCAGAAGTCACTCCCTACCTACTGGGTGCTGGGGCTATGCCCTGGGACAGACCTTAGAAAACTGTGCAGCGCCATCGGCAGGAAGGGAGAATGCCCTTTGTTTACACAGAAGGAAATGAGAGTGTGCCCTGGACATACTGGAGAATGGCAGGACAGGCCGTCCTTCCCTCTGACTCTTAGTCCCCTCTCATCAGGCTTGAGGGGGTTGACTCTCACGGCTTGCTTAGATTTTCACTTCTCTGCCAACCTTCCAATTAAGTCTGCCAACTCAGAACCTGTGCGGTAGTGTATTGGACAGTTTCCATTATAGAACTTTCTGGAAGTATGAAAGGGGCCGTTGGGACAGGGATGTCTGTAATGGTCAAGAAGAAGGGGACCTGCCATAGAAAGACAATGAAAAGGCTCTGTCTAGAAAGATGTAGGCCGAGAAGAGAAGGTCACCTACCTTGAAGGAGTCTTGAGTATTTTATAGAGGACATGGCATTGGTTACTGATACAGGAATCTAGGACTATGGGCAAATTATCTTCTTTAACTTGAAATGATTCAGGAAGAATGAAGGGTAGTTCTGTTTTGTTCTGTTTTTCTGGGTAAACATGAAAAAATGATTTAAAAACATTTACAGATGAATCCTTTGCGTTGAAGGCCTATATCTTGACTTTTGGGGTTGGTAATAAGAAGATTGCAATTTTAGTTTCTAGCACATTGTATTCTGATTAAGCACAAAGACCACACAGGTGTGGGATGGTGTTTTACCCATCGATCCCTCATTTGCTAACCGTTTGTGAAGCTCTGATGACGGGTGCTGGACTGTGTGACACCAGGGACTCAGGCCTGGGCAGAATGGAGCTTCTGCCTTGCTGATAGGGACCCCTGGGCAAGCTGCAGGGGCAGACCTGCAAATGAATAATTGTGGAGTTGTGAGATGAGCTGCCACAAACATCAGTCCCTCGTGCTGTGGGAGCACAGTGGAAGAGGTGATTCACACTAAGGAAATTCACCTAGCCGATCACATTTTTCCCCTGAACTAATCTTGGTGAGGTTGGAGCATTTTACCTATTAAGAATTAGATGGTGACCACCTGGTTCATTGGATGGGGTAAACAAAAGATGTTCTGACACATTTGACCCAGTTGAATATGATCACATCCTATGGCATTTTAAGAGGCACCAAGAGTTAAGATTCTTATGTCTAATCCTGTAGGTACAATGGTGTGAGTGTCACCTGTAGTACGCTCTGAGTTCCATTAGGGAAGGATGTCAAACTTGTAGGGCCAAGTCATTCTATTTTCTTGTTTCTTAGGTTTTTATCAGAATGTCAGGATAATGTCCCACAATGGAGTTTGCCCTAAGCTTTGCTTATTTCTGGGAGTATAAACAGATAGTAGGATCATTTTTGTTTGGGTCCCAGGTCCTGCCTGCCAAAGCCATGACCAGGCATGCTGTAGCCATTACTGCTTCTTCCCATGCATGAGGTGCCTGAAGAAGATTACATACATGGCCAGGTGAAGTAAATAATGTTAAATTATTAAGTGAGGTGCGGCACTTCCAGACTCCGTGTCACCCAAGGTCTTGTCAGCTGTTGGACAAAGAGATGGTAGTTGAGTACTTCTTTAACCCATACCAGGTAGAGAGAAATGATCTCCTTTCTCCTGGTTTCTGTTCAGATTTAGGCCTATCCTAAAGTATCAACTGTATGAAGGCCACAGAGGCCAGGATTCCCAAGAACCCAGATGCAAAGGGACCCAAACAAGCTGATCTGACAGCTTGAAATCTCTTCTTTCATCTTCCCCAAAGGTCTCCACCCTCATCGTGCTAGGGCTCTGTATGATCTTTTTCCTAATCCTGACTCCTCCTTGAGGGAGAAGTGAGTCTGTCCACAAATATTTACTGTGTTGAGAACAGTCTTTGGTACTTGGAGGGATAAAGCATCTTTATCTTTCTCTGCCGGTTGGTGTGAACCCTAAGTAAGTTGCAGTAGGATGGGTTGTTTTATTCCGTTTCTCAGACACTTGCCTTCCATTCTCTTTGCCCAAACTTGCCTAGCTCAACGTGTGCAGTGAAGCCTCCTCTGAATTGCCCGAATGAATGGAATCGAGTCTTCAGGCTGGACCTGGCTCCCAACCAAGGTGGCTGTTCTTCAGCACCATGATTCCAATCCACATTCACCCACAGAAGGCTGCAACAGTGTAAAGTGGGTCAGTCTGCAGAGAAAGTTAATCAGCTCTGTCTAGCTAAAGAGTGTGGATTCTAGGAGAGGGCTCTAGACGGATTCCTGTGGGGCATTTGGCACATCCTATAAATCTTTGGTCCTTTTTTTGTTTGTATTTTAGAACAAAGAAACATGTTGGGGCTAATAGAGTCGCGAGGATGAAAGTATCATCATAATGTGTATAAATACTTAGCATGGTGCTTGGTTTTTGGTAGGGGACTTTGTGTTCCCATCTGTACAATGGGGTTAAATATTATATAGATCTTGTAAGGGTTTTGTTAGGATTATGTGGTTAATTCACTAGGAATGTAGGGAAGGTAATGGATGCTTTTAAATGAGTATTAATACATACTCATTGCTCTTATTTTATAAATTAATATAGGGATTTCCAAGAAAGATCTCACTCTGTCCTGGCCTTTCTCCTTTACCTGGCAAAAAGAAAGATTTCTTTTGAAAAGTCCAAGTGGCCAGGGCCTTGTGAGAAACTGTCAGTTTGAATGTGCCTCAAAGTACTTCCTTCAAACCTCTCCCCTTTTTTTTTTAAGTAACATCTTTCTCCAACCTTAAATATTAAAATGCAGTGCGTGGACACTTCTGTTTTTATAGTGATATATTTTTTTTGTTGTTGTTGTTCCACCAAAGTACCTTTAAAAATAGCACAGCCCAGTATTAGACAAATGTTTATCCGATTATATAGGCACATCAACCAAGGGAACATAATAAGGTAGAGTTACTAGAAATTCTAAACATGAAAAACAGGCATATTAAAATGAATGAAAAATTATAGGTATTACTGCAGTAAGCTGCTTGTAATATTCTTTAACAGTGTATATTTCCTGAAATTGTTCTCCTAGCAGCTTGCTTGCAAAAGGAAAAAAAGAGCCAGCTGCCAGGGTCTGCTTGGGTGGCGCACACACAACCAAGAAATGCTGTCAACTTTTGTGTTTGTTTATTGTACCTTTGTGTTTGCTTCTTGGTTTGTTTTTTAACTTTTCCTGCGCTCTAGGCAGATGAAGTTCAGTCTCTCTGTATTTGCATCTTCCGTGCTTATGGGAAGCTGCAGGTAAGCTCATGAGTCCGGGAATAAATGGCTTTGTGATGAGCCTTTCTAGAAAAGGCAGGTGGCTGAATGCTCTCGGGTGCCTGGTTCCTGCCGTGGAGTCCCCAGGTGTGCTGTGTGAGGCAGTGGTAGGGACGTAGAGAGGCAACTCTGAAACTTATTCCTTCTACAGCAGGGATGGGAGAGACGGCGACCCAGGTGGCTCTGGATTGCTGTGGCTTTTAAGGAAATGATAATTTTAGGCCACACTGTCCTAGATTTGGGTGGCTGTGGGAATAACATGGAGAAAAGGGATCCTTGTTATGGAGGTTGAAGAAAGCTGGGGACCCCACAGGGGAGGGTGGGAAAAGATTCTCCCTTACGCTGCCAGATTCAGAATTGTGAGTGCCGTTGGGAAACAGATGACATCCTTCTGCTCTTCTGCGTTGGGGGTTACCGTGAAGATGCTGGGATACTGTTCAGGGAAGGGACCCTTGTTAAGAGAGTATGACAGCCACAGCTATGCTCAGATGTGGGACAGGGCATGAGGGCTGTGGGTGCAGAGTTATGTACAGCGAAGACCAAGGCTGTTCTTCCTTTTCTCCCACACCCAACAACACCTCATCAGAGACTTGGGGTGTTTGTCAATAAGACAAATCGTCAAGTATGAAGTTTGAAAACCACGCTCTTCTTTAGAGTAATGTTGGCAAACAGCTAGCTTGGGCTTGTCACGGGGATGTTGTGTTCCGCAGTCCACTGGGGTGAGCCCTAATCTTCCCACTTTGCAATTCCCACCCAAATAAATGATACTTTGGGTGGATTTGCATCGATATGTTGGATAAATTCTGAGAAAAGCCCTGTAATCCAGGAGTCTGGTGAGGCCAGCTGCTGCTCTCCTTGGAAAGGTCAGGATGGCATCACATTAAAAGGCGCAATCTTCTGTTTTGCTCCTGTGAACTCCTCATGCATTGTCTTCAAATTGTCCCCTATTGGCACTATTGGCTTATTCTCCTTGGTTCAAGTTGAGCTTGATTGACGTAAACATGGAAACAAGCTTAAGAGATCTTTTGATGTGTTTCATTGGGAAAGGACAATAAAACACCTCCTAATCCTTCCCCCAATGCACACACGCAAACCCAATCATTTTTCTTTTTTATAGTAAAATTTTTAATTTTTTCAAATTGTTATGAGGGTACAATTATTAGGTTCTGTTGTTCTCATATCCAGGGTAAAGTTCTATTTGTAAAAGAGCTCCTCACTCAGGAGGCGTGTTATACACCCTCACAGAGTGCACATTGGGTGAGATTCTGCCTCCTCCCCTCCCTCCTTCTTCCCTTCTCCTGCTTCCCTCTACCCCAAACTGGACTATATTAGTGTTTTATGGTTCTTATGAACATGTAATTGTTTATATATTGATTTCATAGTAGTATGGAGTACATTAGATATTTATTTTTCCATTCTTGTGATACTTTACTAAGAAGAATGTATTTCAACTCCATCCAGGTCAACGTAAAAGATGTAAAGTCTCCACCTTTTTAATGGCTGAATAATATTCCATGGTATACATATACCACAGTTTTTTGATCCATTCGTGGATTGATGGGTACTTAGGTTGCTTCCATGACTTGGTAATTATGAATTGAGTCACAATAAACATTCTGGTGCAAATGTGTTTATGGTAAAATGATTTTTGTTCATCTGCATAGATACCTAGTAATGGGATTACAGGGCCAAATGGAAAGTCTACTTTTGGGTCTTTGAGGATTCTCCATACTTGTCTCCAAAAAGGTTTTTCCTTCTTTTCTCTGGTCAACCCCGTCCTAGAAACGCACAGTCCTCAGCACGTGTTGTTCCCCTTGGTTTCCTCTTTGCTACTCAGCTGCATTTCCCACTGGTTGACCTGAATGTGTCCCTTTTGTTTCCTTTTCCAAATTTACTGTTTATCACCTAAACAAGAGGAAGGGGGCTGCAAATCAATGGCTGCCTGGGTATGTGGAGGGAAGAGGGCCCTTAATTCGGGCTTGTTTGTGAGTGTGGAGGCAGCAGAAGTCAATTAGCTTGCAGATTTCAGGAGAGGCTGTTATCAGCGTCCTCTGCCAAGGATCATGCAGAGTGCCAAATTACAATTGATTTCTCAATAAAATTGAGTTCAACCTTGCCCAACATAATCCGAGGCAGAAATGACAGAGAACTGTGTCACTTTAAAAATTTTATTCCTTTCAGTCAATTTTGTTCTTGGAGGTTTATTAGTGTGATTAGCCTTGGACCATAAGATCCTCACCTCGTCTGCCTTCCTCGACTCCACACAGCTGTTAGAGTCAGCCAAGGAAACGTAGGAGCCATGGGCTGCCCCAGCCCACCCCTCTGGAGCAGGGCTCCTTACTGGGTGCCATGCGAGGACACCACTGGCCTTTAAGACCCAAGAGTACAAGACTTCACTGTGTCGTGAATCAATCTCATGCTCAGAGCTTAAGGGGCTGTTTATAGCACTTTGTGTCCCCCTCTCTAATCTCTCTTTCTCACACTCAGACACAAATGTGTACACCCCCTGCTTTCCGCTCAGAGCCCATCGCTCTGGGAACCACCAACCAACCAACCTAATTAAAACACGTTTTTCCAATTGCTGGAGCAATTCCCCGAATGCTGGGCCTTGCCACCACCACATTGGGCCTGCTCAGTTCACTACCTGTGTTCAGCTCCCAGAGAGGCTCATCTCGCTGCAAGAGAAGTGAATCCACTTAGTGCTGCTTTGCATTGTGAGATTTAAGGCATACGTCTTTCTCTCAGGAAGCCAACCTCTAAGGAGGACAGGGATGCCTATGCTGTGTTAATACCCATCATACCGTCACCACCTCTACTGGCACCTTTCCTGCCACCTTTATGAAGAGTGCAGCATTCACTAACTGCTTACACTTGGCCAGCACTTGGATCTATACTTTTCTTTTTTCATTTCAGGCATTGTGACTTAAGTCATTGCTTCCCTCCAGCTGGCCGTCCTATGGCTTTTTCTCCCTCTCCTCCTTCTTTCCTTCCTCTTCTTCCCTCCTTTCCTCCTGCCCCCTTTCCTTCCTTCCTCCCTTCTCTCCTTTTTTCTTTTACCATGTTAACAATTTTTAGGTGTATGATTGAGCAGTAAGTACATGTATCCAGTACAACCACACTGTTGTGTAGCCAACCCAGTCATCTATGTCCAGAACTCTTTTCATCTTGAAAAACTGAAAATCTGTACAAATGAAATAAGAATTCCAGATTTCTGTCCTCCATCCCCACCCCTGGCCATCCAGGCCCTGGCAACCAGTATTCTTAGTCAACTTTCTGTCTTCACAGGTTAGTTGACTGCTGTAGGTATTTCCCATAAGTGGAATCACGCTCTACTTGTCTGTTTGAGGCTGGCTTGTTTTACTCAGCCTAATGTGTTCAAGTTTTACCTATGCTGTGGCATGTGTCAGAATTTCCTTCCTTTCTGATGCTGAATAATATTTCATGGATGTGTATACAATACACATTGTTTTTCTATTGGTCCGTTTATAGCCACTTATATTACTTCTACTTTTTGGATCTTGTGAATAATGTTGCTATTAATGTGAATGTGCAAATATCTCTTTAAGATCTGTGAAGGCATATACCTAGAAGTGGAATTCTATTTTTAATTTTTGGAGGAACCACCACCCTGTTTTCCTTAACAGCTGCACCATTGACATTCCTACCGATAGTGCACAAGGGGGCCAGTTCTGTCACGTCCTCGTGAACAAATTTGTGATTTGCATTTAATTAGTAGCCACCTTAATGGTGGCATGATGAGTACTTTATATGCCTCACAACAACTCTATACAATAGATAGTATTAAGTTTCTCATTTTATTGAGCTTGCAACTTGCGGCTTGAAGACACCAAATAAGTTGTTCAAGGCCATACAGCTGAGTGCATTCAAGTCTAGCTGGTTCTATAGGAAAGACAAGGTTCTCTCTGCCTGCCCTACAGACAATGCACCAATAAAGAATCTGGGACTTTTCTTTGTCCTTTTAATGGTCCTGTGCCTTCTCAGGGAAGCAGAGCTCTGCTCACTGCATATGAACACAGGGAAGACTTTTTCCTTTATTATTCTAAGCAAAGCAAGGAAAAAAATAAGCTAAATAACATTGTGAGAATTTATTCTCATGACATAATAACTTTTCCTAATTGGGCAGGCAGGAAGCAACCTAGTGACTCCTCCTGAGGTCAGCAGCAGAATGGATATTTTCTATCAGCCTAAGCAGAACATGCCTTTAAGAAGAATTGGTAGTGGCTTGGTGCCCTTAGCTCAGTGGGTAGGGTGCCGGCTTCGGCCTGCTAAACAACAATGACAACTGCAACCAAAAAAAAAAAAAAAGCCAGGCACTGTGGCAGGTGCCTGTAGTCCCAGCAACTTGGGAGGCTAAGGCAAGAGAATTGTTTAAGCCCAGGAGTTTGAGGTTGATGTGAGCTGTGATGCCATAGCATTCTACCCAGGGCAACATACTTAGACTGTGTATCAAAAAAAAAAAAAAAAAGAAAGAAAGAAAGAAAGAAAAGAATTGGTAGCCCAAGAGTATTATCTTAGGTCCAAGGCCAAAGGCATAGACATAAAAACACACATATTGATTGCTACTTGTGAAAGTTTTCTTTAATAATCTTAAATTTGAGCCCTAAATCTTCCCCTTTTTAGCTCAGCAACTTGAGGCCAACTTATTAACCTTTTTCTGTTTACTATTTTTTTCTTTATTTCAAATTAATATGAGGGTACAAATTTTTAGGTTACATAGTTTTCACTTCTAGGGTAAAGTTCCAGTTGTAAAAGAGCCCTTCACCCAGAAGACGTATCATAGACCCTCACAATGTGCCCATTGGGTGAGATCCGCCTCCTGCCCTCCCTCCCTCTGCCCCCATATTAGACTATATTTGTGTTTCATTGTTGATATGAGCATGGAATTGTTTATATATTGCCTTCATATTAGTATTCATCAGATATTTATTTTTCCATTTTTGTGTTACTTTACAAAGAAGAATGTATTTCAGCTCCATCCAGGTAAATGTAAAACATGTGAAGTCTCCATCATTTTTAACAGCTGAATAGTATTCCATGGTATACATATATTCACCACTTTGAACCTCAGTTTTCTCATCTAGAAAATGGAAATTAAAATATCTCATTCATAACATGTATCTTTTTCTCAAGGAAAGAATGAGGACAGATGAAACAAACTTCTGTGTCCACCACTGCTTCCTTTGGTTCAACTTGACAAAGAGTTTAACTCCCTGATTCAGACTAATCAGTAAACAGTCCTGGGAACAGAACATCCTAGCTGAGACGTGAGCTGGTGCCAGGTTATGACAGGGAATTAAGAGGGAATAGAAAAGATGCCCTCTCTGTGATACTGGATTTTTGATACTAGATTTCCAGGCTCTTGGTCTCAATGATTTGATGAATGAATCAACAGACCACAGGATCAACAGTAAGTTAGGCTTTATTCAGCAGGTATTACAGGTCTCACAAAGAGCCAAACCTCCTTGCTGAGCAGGATAAGATAGGTTTTATATAAGTGTCACAGCTCTTACAAAGAGACAAAGAGCTAAACCTCCTTGCAGGGCAGGATACACGTGTTACAGCTCTTGCAAAGAGCCAGACCTCCTTGCAGGGCAGGTCATAAGTGTTACAGCTCTTCCTCTTCTGCTCTCTCCCCCTTGGAGGTCTGCAGTAGTCTGCCCTTGGGCTCTCTGCTCAGGGGCTTATATAGGGGCAGTTGCCAAATGAGCTTTCGGGTCCTGAAAACAGACCAATCAGGAGCAGGTTTTAAAAATGGACCAATCAGGGATGCACTAGAGGAATCGCCAGTGTCTTCCCCTGCTCATGTGCAGTGCCTTCAGTGGGGGAGCAAAGCTCCCCTACTTGCCGTTGCTCCAGTCTGCTGGTTCCTCTGCTGCCCGCCCCAAGACAGAGGCCTCAGGTCCTCCAGCCACGGTGGGCTGAGCTGGCTGGGGCACCACCTGTCCTGTATCATCTGGACTAGGATATGAACGTACAGACTGGAACAGAGAGAAATCCAGGGGGCTGGTCTGGTCTTCAGATTTAACCAACTTAATGTGCGACTTGGGGCAAGCCACCGGAGGCTCTCAACTCAACTTCCTACTCAGTTCTGTCAAATGAATAGTTTGCTTTTCCCCATATATCAATCTAATTTTTAAAATATTTCTGTAGATTTAATATAATCTGGCCCCCTTTGCAGCTCTTTTTCTGGTCTTCGTATTTCCACGAAATGAGTTCTTATATATAAATTCTTAACACTTCTCTTTGACACGTACTGTGGTTCAATAGACACCCTCTCTTTGCCTTCTCTTCTCTCTCCTTCCTTCTATTCTATCCATTTGCATTCTGGAAATGAGTAAGCTTCTAAACTAAGGCTTGTGGGACCACTACCTTCTGCATACTTGTTTTGTTTTTCATCATATCCAGACCTAATTTCCTAACTTACAGCTACTCTTTGAATGAAGATGGCTGGTTGTCGTCAGTGCTGGGAACTGATGAAATAAGTCCTCTAGGCTATTACGGTTTCACAGTCAGAGGGTGCAGTCTGGAATCACACTGACTCTGGCTAAAATCTGATTTCTCCCTCCTTATCATCACATAAGTGAGGCATATTCTAGAGCACTATGAAAAACATCTCAGGTTCTCAAGTCTGTACCACTTTAAATTCCAGCTGTGCTGCCTGACAGCTGCAAGATCTAGATGCTCTCCCTCTATTGTGTGCCTTAACTTACTCATCTGTAGAAAGGGAGAGCAATAGAGCTAAATTCATAAGGTTGTAGCAAAGATTAAATGTAACGACACAAAGGAGTTAGAACAATGCCTAGAGTAATTTAGCAACATTGCAACTATTACTGCTGCTATGATTAGTATTATTAGTTCTATTATTACTCCTGCTAGGATGCACTTCTCTGCCTGCTTAGAAGCTTTGCTCATTTCATGAATGTTTCTTAGGTTCAGATACATCCTGTGAAATATACCTTCAAGCACAATTGCTACGTGTTGTGTAATGACATCAAGTTCTAAAGGGATTCCATTTCTTTATTTAAATAGGCTTTCTCATATTATTAATAAAGTATATTAATACTAACTCCTTTGCCAGTTCAGTGAGATGATGTTTTTACCATGAGAGTTAAATATGTATGTAAAATGTAAATTATGCAAAATTTTTACTCCATGGAAGAGATATCTTTAAACACCTACCACACTGCAGCATAATTTATTCCAGAGTACCAATAAGAGTAGAGACAGGGAGAAAAAAATAGTATTTAAAAACTTTAAATAGACATGCATACACATAAAGTTGAAAAATTCAAGTGGAATAAACTGTTCCAAATTATTCTCCTTTTTTTGGGAAAGATTTCAACAGTGGGTTGTTTGATATTTCAGATGGATGATTTCCTCTAACGAACATGTGTTTTAAGCGTCTGTATACTGTTGTGTTCTTCTTCTTCTTTTTTTTTTTTTTAATAAGGAAGATATTTAGAGGGATGTATTTCATCCCCTCCCAGTCACCACTTCTGCTTACCAGCAAATAATAAGGCATGTCTCAAAATGAGCATTTCTCTTCCCCTTAGGATACAATGCCTCTTCCTAAAATCACACTCGGATTCTTATAATTCCAGTGCCCCAAACAGCTGGTTCTGTCCTCTAATCTTTTTTCGATTAGAGATTTCAACACTACTTTGAGCAACACTGGTTAGCTGATGACCCAAATCTCCTTAATCCAGAGCAGCCGCAATGTTAGATCAGTAACTAGTGTATATTTTTCCAATTTAGTTCACAAATTTTCTTCTTCCCTTCATGCCTTTACAACATCTTGATTATTTAAGCAGCATTAGTTCCATCCAGAGATTTGGTTGGCCAAGGCTGGTGGGGAATGGGGGGGTTGAAGGAGGAAGCCTTAGATCTTTTCTGATTCACCTTGCTGCTTCACACAGTATAATACTTTTAAAATGATAACTGTGGTTTATTGAGCAATTTACTGAGCCCCTGTCAGATGTAAAGAGCTTAAGCCATTATCGAACTATAGCTCCACAACTATCCGGAGGTTTCATCCCCATATTATAAATGAGGAAACTGAGGCACAGAGAGGCAAAACATCCCACATCACCTCCCTCAGCGAGAGGAGATTCAAACCTCGATCTGCCTGATGTTGAAGCTTGCATTCTTACTCACTATACGTGGAGTGTTTGGGGGAGAGGGAGGGAGTCATCTAAAATTCGAAGTTTATAGGTGACCGAAGAAGCTTGGGGAGAAAAAAAACTAAAATTCCATTTTTAATGATCACAAAGATTTAGGATGGATGAATCCTGTCTGTCATGCCAACTAATTTTTCTATTTTTAGTAGAGAGGGGTCTCACTCTTACTCAAGCTGTTCTCCAACTCCTGAGCTCAAGAGATCCTGCTGCCTCAGCCTCCCAGATTACCAGGATTATGGGCATGAGCCATCGTGCCCAGCCTTTCTGTTTTTTTCTTTAGGATACACTTAAGGCCTAAGGAAACAAAACAAAGCAAAACAAAATGGAAAAACAAAGCTGGTGGTCAATAACCCTGGCCCCTAGCTTATACCTAAGTATATAACTCTTCTACTCGTATTATTCCATTTCTCTTCTATTTTGGCCTTTTCACATGTCTTATGCCCATTGTATAACTTAAGACTAATTCCTTAGAGAATTTGGGTAACCCTCTGGATTCTCTATTTCATGTGTATTCTGAATCAGAGTTAAAAAACCCTAAGCTAACTGGGCCTTCTTATAACCCGAGGCCTTGGAGAATAGAAGTCCTCCTCGATTTAAAGAATAATATGACTGCATTACAGAAGGGTTTCTTTAGAATCACTTCTATAAATCAGAATGTTTATTTACCACATTACCTAAAATAACTCAGAGGGAGAGTCTTAAGGAAGATACAGAGAAAAGGAGGCAGAATTGGTGTGCTTTGCCACATAAGGATAAATAAAAATAAAATCAAAAAGTCTAGGAAATATGGGTTGCTTTTAGGGACAATTCTACTGAAGAGGTTGTGCCATCACTCTCAAACCTGGCTTTTCTAAAATACCTCATTCACTTATTCATTCATTCATGATTTCATGCATCGTAGGCACATCTGAGTGCCTACTGCATACCAACTATTTTGTCAAGCTCAAACTGATGACTTTTCCTCACATGACTTTGTATAATGCTTCTAACTGTCATCAGCTTCAGAACCTCAGACTCATTGTTTATACCCTCCAACAGAGTCCAATATTTGCATCATGCCCACTGGTTTGTGTGTGTGTGTGAGATGCACCTGTATCTCTTTATTCAATTTGTTATTATCCCAGTCCTAGAGTAGTTGTTGTCTTCTAATTGGTTTCGAGGCCTCCACTTATTGGTGTTTTATGCACATCACTGCTCGAGTAACTGTCCCAAGTTGATGGACATGTTCACCAAATTTCCTCCCTGCTCAGAAGCACTTCCTGCAGATCTCCTGCTCATTCCACAACCAGGACTCCCAGCAATGACCTGGGGCTGTCTGCCCACTTTTAACCTTTCTTTGTTCATCAATTCAAACTTGCTTAAGCTACACCCCATTCTTGCCAGCTGCTCTCCCTACCATCAGTTATCCAACCACTGGATGGGCACCTACAGCACGACAGGTACCCTCATGCCCATCCTTCTACATTTTGAGGAAAGGGGTTGAGTGGGCAGGGAATGTGGATGAGAATTCATGCACTGTAATTGTATGCTGCACAATTTGGGGCTAGTGCCTTAGTCTCCTTAATCTTCCATTCTCTCATCTATAAAATGGGGAGACAGAACTCTTAACTCATAGGACTATTGTGAACATTGAAAGAAAGAATGAACATGAAGCCCTTAGCATAGAGAAAGCTAACAAAGAGGATGTCTACAACAAATAGCGGTCATCATTTTTGATATCACTTATGATTGAATATAGCTTTTTAAATGCATTCCATTTCTTTCAAATATAAAGATACTTCCTTTGAAATCCCTTTCCCAGAGGGCAGGAACCGTGTCTTTTGTCATGTTCCCATTTCTCAGGTGAGTGCCTGGCATTCTATGAAATATTTGAATGAGTGGACAGAGTTCTATGACTAGACTAACTTCTAAATAAAATGTTGATTGGATTTGGTGCAAGGCCGATACAATTGCTTTTGAAATAAGCTACTTGTCAATGACAACTTAAGGATCAGACTTGCCTTGGACAATCTGCATGAGTAGAAATAGATTCCACCGTGATGAGGAACAGGCACAAGGAAAATGTTTCTTTGAAGCAGTAGAATTAGAAAGTAAAGGAGACTGAGGAGCCAGACAGGTCACACCCCATGTGAAGATGGAAGCCAGACTAGTGAACTGGCGTGGGAGGAAATTAACTGGCAATTACTTGGTCTTCCCCTTTCACTAGAGTAGGAGAGGAGAAGCTTAAAGGAGCCAAAGTTGAGAAGGTTTTTGGTGTGACAGTTAGAAAGTGACAGGAGAGGCTAAACAAAAGACTACTCTAGCCACTAAACTCTAGCCGTGTAAAGCAGCAAGTTCATGTTATCCTTAAGGGTTCTTAAAAAGCTAACAAAGGGAAATAATTCATGAAGAAAACTTGAGAGAAATCACAGAACGGACATCAGAAACCCTGGAAATATGTCATTCTTTTCATAGTCAATTCTTGATTAAACACACCAATGGAGAAAAATACAAATGAATCAAATTTGTGGATAAGCCTCCAACCATTACTTTCTTTTTTTAGTGCCTTGGTGCTCATCCCTCACAGTAAGGGAGTGTACCTTCTAATTCTGTTTGCCAGTGTCATGCTAGCATCCCCAGGTGGTGCTAACTAGGTTTGGAGAACAGTGTCTCAGAAGGGCATGCAAAGGTGCGAGCGGGCTGTGTTGGATTTGGGGAGGTGGAACCAACATGGTGTGAATGGGAAAGCAAATGATATGCATATACATATAATCTTTATGAAGCCAAAACACCTACCGCACGGACCAGTGTTGGCAAGTATCAAAATCAAAGGAAAATAGTCATTAACATTCATTTTTTCCCATTGTTCCCTTGTCAACAAATACCCAGGAGATAGAGTGTTTCTTTCCTCTGGTCTTGTTTTTTTGCAGATAGATAATAGCCACACCCTTCAAACCTCACTCTATTTTCTTTTCTAGCCTCCAAATTTCCCATAACCCCACCCCAGGAGTCTACTGACCTATCCTCCATTCTGTTCCTGAACTTATTATTTTTTACCTTTCTCAGAACAGATCACCTATCTTGAGGCCTTCTCAGGTTCTGCCCTCCCCTGATTACCCTAATGGATAGAGTTCTCTGAACAGACTAGGCTTAAATATATAAGAAATGACCTGGGAGCTCAGAAAAGAGGAAGTGAACATACCAGTACCAGAATTTTTCTTCAGGGCAGAGGACTTAAGGGAAGAGGCTGCAAACAATGAATGTGTTGTCTTTATAACAAGTATGTGCAGAATTGACAATTCCCTACAGAAACGCATGTATATCACACATAAAGAACCTGAGGTCCAGAGACGTCGTGTGTTTACTAAAGATAGGAATATATTTCCTTCATTTCTATTACTTGGAATTGGTTTATCTAATTAATTGATTGAGAGTTGGGAAGAGGCTGGTGTGTAAACTTGTAGTGTGAGCACTAGAGGATCAGGGAAGATAAGGTCTGTGGACATCTGGGGTGAAATTATAAAAAGGCATAAGGCTAACAATGTAAAAATTTTCCTTCTTCATACACTCTATAGGCTCAGGTAGGGTAGAGGCAATGTTCTCAGGGGGCGCCATGTGGGATAAGATACATCTCATCAGTTTTGGAAGGCTGAGCTTGAGTATAGTCTGATACCTGATTTCATTGAGTCCTGGAAGAGTTCCTTTATAGTTGTTCACATTTATCATTCTTTGGAATTCTTGAGTTTTAAGAAATTGGGCCATAAACTTTGTTTACTGAAGAAACAGCCTTATTTTTATCATAACAGATCAGAAAAACCATGTTTGACCATTGAAGAAACTTGAGCAAAAATGAGAAAGAGAAGTAAAATATTGACCAAACAGTGGAGCTGAGGAGGAGAGAGGCCAAAATATTATGTCAACTGTTTTCAGGACAGGATCCTGATTGTAGGAGTAGTCCTAGAATGCCTGAGATTGTGGATTGTGCATCTGTGTATCAGTGTATTTGTTAGAGTGCTATCTTGCTTTAAAAAAAAAAAAAGATAAAGAGGAAAGACTGCAAGCAAGGGTGACGAGAAAGATAAATGGATTAGAGGGCATGACTTACTGTACCGAGAGAGATTGAAGTAATATAGCATAGATAGCCTAGAGAAAAAAATAGCAAAGGAAAAGGGAAATTGCTAATACTTCTAAGCACCTGAGAGGTTGTAACATGAGTGACATTCATTTTGGAACTTGGGCACATCAAAAGACATGCTTAGTATGGTTTGGAGATATATATTTGACCATTTACCCACTAAGTTCAATGGCGCTGAACCAGAAAAGGCAGGAAGTGAAGTGTAAAGAGTTGGAAAGAAAGCATTTTAAGTGTTTATGTTACCTTCAAGGAATGATATTATTAACTTTCTGCTCTGTAAGATGAAGAGTGACATTAAACAAGTGCTGTTGTATACCTTGGTGTATGTTCATGAATAGAATTTCTGGATGGTGTCTCAGCCTTCCAAGCAGCCTCTGGTTTACATCTTTGGTGATTGCTAGACCCTGGGTGCTTTGCTGCTGCTGGCCCTAAAGGACTCATTATAAAGCTTTCACTGCTTCCTGAAGAAGTGGCTAAGTGCAAGAGATTTCTCTGCCCGGATTAAAATCCTGACTCATTTACACACTAGCTATACAATCTGGCAAGGAACTTAACCTCACTAAGCTTCAGTTTCCTTCTACGTAAAATGAGGATAAAGAAGAGTACTATTGTGTAGGGTTCATGTGAGGATTAAAAGAGAAATACATAAAGCACTCAGAATAGTGCCAGACACTTGTTATTTGAAATTATTAGTTGTGATATGTTCAAAAAACATTCAAAGGCTACTGTGAATCAAGGTGCTGTGGATATGTAGTATAGAGAAGTGACTGAAGATTCTATTAAAAGTGTTTAATTTCTAGTGAGAATGAGACAATCAACAAGTAAATATAGAACATGTCAAGTAGTGTCAAGTACAAGGAGAAAAATAAATTGGGCAGATAAATAGAAGCGGTAAACTATTCTAAGTAGAGAGAGAATAACTCTAATGGGGTCAAAGTCAAAGGAAATGAAAAGTTTGGGAAACTATAGTAGTTCTGTAGTTCATGAAGTGAAAAGATGGTATCAAATGAGGAGTAATGAACAAATGATGGGATGGGAAAGGTAGGTAGAGTCCAGAAATCTGAGAGCTTTCCAGTGGTGAATCAGTGAGAGGAGGCTCACTGCTGTGCTAAACAACCATCACCATTTAGGACTTAATGCAACAGAAATGAATAATAATCCAGAATCCCAGGTTCCTTCCATCTTGTGGCTCTACTGTTTCCTATGGCGGACTTTCTGCATCTAGGAATAGACTGGGGGAGAAACAGAGCATGTGAGATGACATGGGAGAATTTTATGAACCAAGTTGGAGAAAGCACATGTGAATTTCCTTCCCATTCCATTTCATCAACTCCCTCACATGGTTACACCTAACCGCAGTGAAGATAGGGCAGTCAACTCCAGCTGTGTGTCCAGAAGAAGAGGAAATGAGTTTTGATGACACATAGCCAGCAGCATCTGCCACACATGACATATTAAAGATTTCAAATGTTTATCCTGGGGGCAAGGGACAGTCACTGAAGTAATATAAGCTGGTGAATGAGCAAGTTCGCATATCAGAAAAAACAGTCTGGTAGAAGGATTGGAGGGGCCCAAACTAAGTTAATGACGTGAGCAGTGTTAGGCACAAACAGGGCCTTGACGAAAGGAGTTGTGGTGGGCATGGAGAAAAGGAGGCTGCTCTGAGAGCCGTGGAAGAGTTTGGAGAGGGCTGTACACTGGCAGATGGGAATGGGGAAGGCATAGTTGGTGAAGAAGGATCAGGAAATTCCAGCTGTCCTTTACTAAGAGAGGAAACATAGGAATAGCAGAAATTCCTAAGGGAGGCAAATGATGAGTCTGAAGAACAAAGTACCTCTGTGGCCTTCTTCTGACTCCTACCTTTTAGTGAACCTATTTTCCAAACCAGTATTGGAACATAATTTTCTGACCCCCATAAATGCAGTTGTGGGGTTGGCACATTTATAATGGGGATGGCTTTGGAATGTCCAGGGTGAATGGGTACTCTCCAGTGCACTCCACAGTCTGTGTTCATTCATTCACAGTATGTGTTTATTTGGCTTTTACTGGAGTCTTAACATGTGTCAAGAATTGTGCTTGGCACCTGTAACTAAATTATGGCCCCTGTCACCAGAGACAAATAATCACACTGCTTGCCAATTGATGCTGAAGCATGGAGGTCTTTTGGTTGACTGTTCTGTGTGTTGCAGCCGATTGTTGGTAGTTATTATTGGTTTTTAGACTGTGAGGTCAAGGAATGCCTAATGTGGTTGTTATAGCTTGAATTATATTCTCTAAAAAGATATGGTGAAGTTTCAGCCTCCAGAAGCTGTAAGTATGACTTTATTTGGAAATGGGAGCTTTGCGTATTTAACCAAGTTAAAGCAAGGTCTTACTAGATAAGGGTGGACTCTCACCTAATTATTGGTGTCTTTATAAGATAGAGTTTTGTCACCGACACACAGGGCAGAGTCTATGTGAAGACAGAAGCAGAGATGGGAGTGATGCCTCTATAAGCCAAGTAGCACCAAGGATTACTGGAAATAACCAGAAACTAGAAGAGGCAGGGAATGATTTCTACCCCGGAGCTTTGGGAGAGAGCATGGCTTTACTGGTAACCTTGATTTTGGATTTCTAGTCTCCATAAAATATGAGGAAATGAATGACTGTTGCATTAAGCTACTCAGTTTGTGGTGCTCTGTTATAGCAGCCCAAGGGAACTAATACAGTGCTGTATCTAACAGTACCAATACAAGGAGGTGTTTCAGGAAAGAGGGGTTATATCTTTGCTCAGTATTTAAACCAGTGATTTTCAACCAGTGTGTCACCGCACACTGGTGTTCCCTGAGAGGATTTTAGGTATGCTATGAAAATTTTTAAAGATCACTAATTAAATTGTTTTGAAAGAAGTCCAAAGCACAGTAAATATTTGTTTACTCTGTTTTTTTTTTTTTTTGATCAACATAATTTAAGTGTGCTGAGGAAGTTCAACTATAATTTCAAGTGCACTGTGAGAAAAAAAAGGTTGACAAATACCGATTTTTACAATGCGAGGGTATTCAGCACACCCCTTAGGGGAAGGGCTCTTCTACAACTTGAGCTTTACCTTGGAAATGAGAACACTGTAACCTAAATATTTATACCTTCATATTAATTTGAAATTTAAAAAAATTAAAAAAAGAAGAAAAACACAAATTTAAACTAATTTTTAATTTCACAAACTACTTAAAACTATTTTGTACCTATTTTCATTCTCATATTATTTCCATGGTAGACAGGAAGAAACAAAGATGTGGTGAGTTAGGAACTTGCCTAAGGTGACCAGACGTCCTGCTTTTGGCGGGACAGTCTCAATTTTTAACAATTTGTCCCACGTCCCGTGGCTTTTTAAAAAAGTCCCGATTTTTGGAAAGAATGCATGACAAGCTAGGGAACAGCGGGAGAACAGAAAGGGAATATATGGTTTTTGCCAGGATATGAGTTTTATATTATTTTTGTTAATTTTATAATGTTAAACTTTAATAATAACAAATAATCGTTGAGAACTGATTATTGAGAACTGCTTATCAAAGTTCCCATTGTTGATCAGTTGTTAGAATTTGACCACCATTGTTTGGATTTCATGAACAATGGCATTTTTTGGCATTGGCAATGACAAAAACATTTTATAATTGTCTCTCAGACGATACACATCGTACTGTTTAATACTGCTAGTTAAACAAGTGGTGTCAACAAATCAGCTATTCAGAAAATTTAGTTAAGTAATTTATTTATTTATTTCATGAATTTAGCAGACAGTACCCATATTATGTATTTTATAGTGGTGGCAAAAAGTCTAGTGCCAGCCTTGAAAGTGACACTTACAACTTATGAGATATCGTTATTAAAAAAATATATTGATAAGGAAAAGTTTAAATCTTGGACATCAGCAAAAATCACAATAGAGAACGAATGATTAGAAATATTTCATCATTTTGAAGCAAACCATGTTCCATACAATAATGCAGTAAAAACTGTGGGATATGCACTGTCCTTACCAGGAACTAATGCTGCGCCTCAATGTATTTTTTTCTATGGTAAATAAAGTGTGGACATCAGAAAAATCACAATTAAGTGTTGAGACTTTGAAAGCCGTTTTATGTGTTAAATATAATTTAACAAATTTTGTGAAAAATTTCATGCCCTTTTAAACAATGACAGCAATAAAAAAATTCACTCAAATGCAAAATATGCCAAAGAATAAAATAATACTATACATAATTTATTTAATGTATTATATTTGTAAATTGTACTTATGTTGAAATTAAAAAAATATATTACAATACCATTTTTGCATTCTATGAAAATTTTGTTGCTGCATATAGACCAAATTTTTAATTAAAAATCACACCCCCACCCCCACCTCCGGCCGGTCAATGTTAAAATCTGGTCACCTTAAACTTGCCCTAGTTCACACAGAGTGACATGAACATCCTTTGGCTCCAGTATGAGTTCCTGGTACTAAGGTAGTCCCTCCTATGTGAGAATTAGGAGATAGGCTCTTGCTGAGTCATTAGGTACCATCCAGGGAAATTAGGAGGCAGTGACCCTGCAGGTTGTGGGTAGTTCTCTGGAGAACTTCTGTGCTCAGTAGGGCTTGAAATACTTGCCTAGGCAGAAAGGCTTACCTTTCCCCTTTTTTGAGCACAGCCCAGGAAGTGCAAAAGACAAGTGCAATTAAGGTATTGTCCTTGGGTTCCACGGAAGCTGTATGCAAGGAGGTTTAAAGACTCTCGCCCATTTAAAATGTTTCCTTGGGTGTTGCCCAAGTGGCCTTCTAGCTGCTGGAGACTGGAGTGTGCTTTCCACTGACCAGGTTTGCCAATTAACTGGGCGCCCTGTGCACTGGTGGAACTCCATGTCACAGCATGTCATTTTGATATGTTCCCAGGACTCTTACGGCTCAGAGGTTCTGCAAGTTGAATATCTACCATGTCTGAAACATCTCAGAGCATTTGAATATTCCTCAGCTCACATTTTTCATGCCAAACTCAGGATTAAAGATGCCATCTTTTGGCAAAATGAAACCTGTTGCCTCTAGGTGGGTGGTTAGGAGGCCTGGCCTGTATTCTTTACTGAAATACATCTAAAATGGCTACTCTGACCCTCTGTGAGGCTTCTGGGAGGCCGCCCTGATTTTGACTAATGATGCTGTATTTCCTAATACTTTTGCTGTGCTCGCAGGCATCAGAATGGTTCTTTTAAAAGACTCATCATGCTACCACTGAGATTAGAATCTGGCCCTCAAGGTCTTTTAAAAGACAAAGGATTTGTGAGAAACTGCAACCAGATGACAAAGTGGCATCTCATTTGCTTTGTATGTAAGTGAGGGCTCAGGGAGAAAATTGGAAAAGCCAGACTCAGTTCTCTTGGTAAAGGCAGAAGGGATCCTTGTTATACCCAGCTGCCATCTTGTTTGAAAGAGCTTCAGCACAGACATTATGGTTGAGAACTCTCAAAACACAATTAGCAGTAGGGTAGTAACCCAGTTTAACACTTTTTGCTAAGTGAAAGCCATTGTATAAGCATGGCATTTCCAGACCACATTGGTCTACATGGATGCTATACTCAGAATCTGAAACTTATAGTTCTTTCTTAGACCCACCCTTGAGGACATGTGGTTTCTTTCATATGTGCTTCCTCTATCCCTTCCTAAGTTATTTACACTGTGGTGGTATAAACACACCACAGTTTGGAAAACACAAAAGTAAACATAATTCTAGTAAATGCTCAAGTTCTTTACTATGTTATAACTGATTTAATATGAAAGCAACCACCACAAAAGCCATAGCTGTGTTTTAAGTATATCCCATATTTAATCCTTATAATTAGCTATCATTATTAACCACATTTCACAGATAGGTAAACTGCGTCTAGTAGTTTACAATAGGTAAGCTACTGCCAGATAAATCATCGCATTTGGGCTGCAGAGCAGTAGATAGGAAAGAATAGAAAAGATGTCATAGAGGGTGGCGCTTGTGGCTCAAAAAAGTGGCGCCAGCCCCGGCCAAAAACTGCAAAAAAAGAAAGATAGAAAAGATGTCATAACATGTCATCAATGGAGTGGCCTTTGCACTACCTTGGGAAGGGCATTTCTGTATTGATTGGTGGGGAGAAAAGATGAGCAAAAGTCTGTTTATAACAAACATGGTATCTCTAGGGAATGGTGATGTAATTCATCTAGAATCCTCAATAATGCAGGGTAAAGAAGAGGAGGTTAGAGCAAAGCCAGCTCCAGATAATTAAGGGCTCCAAGTCCCAGGCTGTAGAGTTCAAACAATTTCTTTTCTCAGTAGGAGCTGAAGAGCACTTGAAGGGTTTGAACAAGATGGGTTGAAGGGGGGATATTCAGGGCTGTGCTTTTAGGAAGATTAATTTGGCAGTGATGTAGTGGATGGCGTCAGGGGTAGGTACATAGGTGAGCTGGAGACAATAAGGACAGAACTCTCCTTTGGACTTCTGAGTTTCAGTTGTATGCTTAGTCTTTCAAGATTAAACAGAAGTCATCTCCTGATTTTGTAGGAGAAGGCCAGTAAAAGATGAAGAGAAGGCGTCACAATTTGCTGACCCCAGGTAGCTTAGCTGCCTACACAGATTGGTAGCTTCATGGCAGATTAGGCAATTATGAGAGACAAAAACTTTGGGACAATTTCCTTGGTGCCACTGATGACAGATGGAAATGATAGTCCCCAAAATAATCCAGCTCTCCGTTAGCAAAGAAAATAATATAGGATAATAACATAAGGTGCTCCGCTACTCATAAACTATGTGAACAATGGAGTTTATACATCCATGCATTCCTGAAAACTGGAAATATAAAAGGTATCTTTTGCTGTAATTTATGTTTTGGCCTAAAAAAGAGAATAATTTACATACCTATAGGACACATACATGTTTATATACACTACATGATGGTCTTTACATGGGTTTATATATTTGAATTTTAAATACGAGATCATTAAGTTGACTGACATTAGAAGGAAGGCATCAACTAAGGTTTTATTCACATGGTCTTCAGTTGACATTTATGTGGTCAGGTGTCTATTGCATTGGTTCTTTTGTTCCCCTGTGAACCACACAGAATGAAGCTGCCAATAGCTTAAGGAATCTAAGTAGCATGGGTTTTCAGGAGTCAAAGATTATGCAGTGTACTTTAAATTTTAATAGCCACTGATAGAGACCTCAAGAGATTCAAGCCCACTGGAGTGTTGGACTTCAGCTTTCTTTCTTTCTTTTCCTTTTCTTTTTTCCCTATAGAGAGATGCTCCTCTTGGGCCATGGGGAAGGCATTTAGGCAGACAGGGTGACTATTTGAAGTAGAATTTATTTTTCATCACAATCCATGCATGTTTTCTATTGGGGTAATTTGGTGTATACATTTTTAATATTATGAAGCCACTAGTGTTAATAAAAACCAGCTGAATACATATTGGCATCCTTGGAGATCAAGCTTTGGAATGCTGAGTGGGGCTGGTCGACAGTAAAACTTTGAGCCATCTCTTTTAGAGATTTTTAAAGACATTTACTTATCACTAATCCAGATGGCACTTGAAATGATGAATAATAAACTTTATAAGAAGGTAAAGCCAGGGCCGATGAAAAATACTTTGAGGGTATATGTGATAATACTTTAACACGATATGAGAAATAAGGGAAGAAGTAAAATTAGAGATTCCATTTAGACTAATGTCTTTTATATTTATCCTTTATTCATAGATTTTTTTTGATGGGGTGTCTTCTAATAACTTCTTCTTCTACAATCTGATACTCCAAAGTAGGACTCTTTAAAGAACAGCATGTTATCCATATAATTCACTTGTGAAAATAAAATCTGTTTTCTCAACAATCACCTTGCCCTAGGAAAGGCTCATGCTTTGGAATCCGTGCCTGTGCTTCATGGCCTCTGTCAGTTCTTTGACACTGTATCAGAAAATTCACATGTATGTGACTATGTGCATTTCCACAGAGAATGGTCTCCAAAAAGAATTTTTT
The DNA here is from genome assembly GCA_963574575.1 of Galagoides demidoff. Taxonomy (NCBI): domain Eukaryota; kingdom Metazoa; phylum Chordata; class Mammalia; order Primates; family Galagidae; genus Galagoides; species Galagoides demidoff. The sequence goes on from CAUYQV010041571.1 coordinate 107,141, forward strand.
TTTTCATTTCGACTCTCAAAATGGTTTATAACCCACAACAGGCAGAGAACCGCTGGGTTAATGGAAGGTAGAAAAAATCTGTTAGGATTCTGGCAGGTAACAGATGGCACACTCAAATGGGGTTAGGGTTTAATGAAGAGACTATTTTCGAAGATGTTGGAAGGGTTAAAGAAATCAACAAGTGATGAATCCCCTAGGGCTAGCAACAGTGGGCGGCCAGGACCACCCTTAGACGTGAAGGTGCCAGGGAAGCAAGCTGGTTCTGGAACCCAGGCAGCTGTAGCTGCAGCTGTTGGAGAGCGGGTATTTCAGGAGAGCAACCTTTGGTGGGAGAATGAAATCCCTTCCAAACTGTGCCCAGCAGGGAGGAAAACATTCTACCTCATTTTTCTCCTGATCTTAGATCAATTGCTGTTGCCTTCCAAATTCTCCACCTAATCATTCATGGAAAGGGAAGGAAGCCCATGGACACAGTCTGGGGGTGGTGCCCAGGCAGGAGAGAAGGGTGAGGCACAGATTTTGGAGGACAAATAGAGAAATCCCAGCACAGAGAGACTTCACTAGCACGCTTCATTATAATCCCAATGTCTGTTCTCCTACTGCCAACGTCAACTGTAGCCAAGTCCTGCTATAATAACTTGCTCAGTTTAGAAATATTTACAACCCGGACCAATACAGCTTTATTCCTACTCATATTTTTTCAGTCTTCTACTTCTTAGGGATGGTCTCTAATTGAGCTATGTGAATGCAGGCAAATCAGCAGCTTAAAATTAATTCCATGTGAAGATAATGAATATGGATGGTGGAAACACTTATAAAGCAGGTAGATACCATTTGAGCATATGTTGCTAAAATGTTAGAGAAGCAGAGAGGAAAAATCGGCATTTATTCATTCTAGTGGAACGAAACTACGGTTGTGCTATATTCAGGAGAACTTGTACTTTGGTTTTATTTCAGTGAGAGACTCAGATCTGTAAGCTCCCATATTGCATTAACTCATTGTATAGAGTTCATTATTGTAATTAGACTGCTTTTTAAGTTTATTAGTGGACTCACTAATGTACTCTTAAAAAGCTTTATTTGGAAGGCAGTCAATACCCAAAGCCAATAGAACCGAAGGGCTTGTGCCACACGCTCTCTTGCTGAAAATCATGTTATCAATTTCCATGTGACTGTTAATCAATTAGAGTGACAGAGAGATGATTTGAAGTCAATTTTCTGTTTATTGCTAAATTAGCATTTGATCACATGTGCTTATTTTGGGTTTCAATGAGGCTATGGTTTCCTTTGTCAAGAGACAGAATGGAGGTCAGTGATGAGAATAATCATTTATGGTTTTAAAAGTATTTGCATGTTAAGATGCAGAGTCCACGCTGATAGTTCCAGGGCTAGGGTGGCAGGTCTGTGTATGTGGTTGAGTTGGGACAGGTAGCATAAGGACAACTGATCTGATGGTGCTGCATGTAGTGCAAACATCCCTGGTCCATGTGTAGCCTAGGAAATTAATCAAGAATTGAATGTTGTGGTTGGTAACCATGTTGTCCTCACAATAAACAAGAATCCAGTTATTCAAACTAGAGAAATATCCTGTAATGTGTACTGGCTTCAAGATAGGATGGCTATCATAGGATGAAAACTATATTATGTTGTGGCCACATTGTTGGTTAGATACTGAAAGTATCCATAGAATTTACATAAAAGACTATAAATGGTACAGTGAAACAGCACTAGACATGATGGGGGTGATGATGATGATGGTGGGATGTGGCCTCCATGGTGGCAGCTATCTTTTGTTAAGTACTTATGTATGCCTAATGCTAAGAGTTTCTGGAAGCAACTGTGGAAGTTGTTATTGTGGCTAGCTGCTTTAGAACTTATCTCTCTTCACACTTGATCTTAGCAAAAAGATTAAGAAGCAATAGAAGTTAGCATCTCTCTTGAAGAGAAGAAGAAATAAAGGCATCTTTGTTTAACTGGATAATAGCCTATCTATTTAGTTGGTCTAGAAGTTACCAACTCTCTTTAACGGGGGAAGAAACAACGGCATAAAAAGACAAGTGGTTTGTGCATCATTGAAGCTGTGGCGCTCCCAAGATTGTGGATTTGACAGTGACCTGAAAATTTCTGACTTGGAGTCAGAGGCCTCTTTCTGAGATCTCCCTTTGCATTTTATAAGCTGACTGATCTTTGGGCTGATTTCCTTATCCACAGAGCAAAGGATTAAACGAGATAAACTCTCAAGGCCTTCGTAGCCTTAAATATTCAGATTCCAGAACTATCCAGAAGGGAGCAATTCCTCTGAAATGTAGAATATTATGCCAATATTCCAATGATAAATCAAATACTAGGGAATCTGGAATGCAGACATTATATTTCTCATAAGAATCTCAACTCCTTGTAATTGCATATTTTCAATTACTCAGTGGTGTAATTGAATCACTAAAGTATGGCTCCTTAATTTATGTTGTATAGCAGGTGGACAAGTTTACTATCAGAAGTGTTGCACATTTTGACTTTTCTCCCTTTAAGATATGCTTTCAATTGGAAAGCAGAATAAATTACTGTGGATTTGTCCATGATTCACAGTTATGGAGGGACCATTAAAGCTTTGGGATGACAGAATGTATTTTGTCCATATATTTGGACAAGTGAAGTTGAGTTTAAATTACTTATGATAATATTTAATGGAGGGCCAGTAAATGCACTGTTGTCTGTTTTGTGGGTATAATTAAATTGTGTAAGACAAGACCTCACTGTGGCTCTTAGCCATTAAATCTCTGTGGTGACGTGAGGTGAGGCTGCCAGTGTTCTGTGGGGAAATACCGAGCCTGAGGAGTTGAAAGGGAGGACTCAGTAGGTTCTGCCATATATCATTTGCTCTTTTTGAATTCTGAATGCCCATATCACGGTAATGTCTGGGGTGCACTTACAAGTTTTAAGTAGAAATTAAGCAGGAACTTCAAATGCTGAAGATTGCCATTTGTTTTCCTAAACACAACTGGGGGGAAGGACAAGAAAACTGAAGGAAAAGTCCAAGCCAGAAACCCATATAGAGAGATTCTACCCCAACCTCGAGGAGGCTGGAGGGAATACCACCCTCAGGGAGAGCCCCCAGAGTGATGTCAGGGCCTCCGTGTGGAATGTTATTGCTCTAGACTCACATGCGGAAGAGAACCGGAATTGCAGGCTGGATTCAAATGACCTTGGTGGGTCATAGTCAGAAGAGGCAGTTAACAGCGGTTCTCAACCTGTGGGTCATGACCCCTTTGTAACAATGAAAATACATACTGCCTATCAGATATTAACATTACGATTCATAACCATAGCAAAATTACAGTTATGAATTTTGGGTTTCCATGAGGCTGTGGTTTCCTTTGTCAAGAGACAGAATGGAGGTCAGTGATGAGAATAATCATTTACGATTTTAAAAGTATTTAATGCAACGAAAATAATTTTATGGTTGGGGGTCACCACAACATGAGGAACTTTATTAAAGGGTCGTGGCATTAGGAGGCATTAGAAAGGTCCAGAACCACTGCTCTAGGACCTGAACTACTAATTCATGGATATAATTTGAGTCTAACATTGAACTAATTGCATTGGCTCAAGGGGTACTAGGGTTATGGAGAAGGGGTGCTACTGATTCTGTCCATTAAAGGAAGGTTTAGGTAACCTCTACTGAACTCAGGGTAGTGTACCTATTAGGTGGGTTACCTTTGAGTTACAACAATCTCATGTTTTGGTGACAATGACATCCACCTTCAATTTTGCAGGTGGGGCTGCAGGTAATCCTGAGCAAGAGAGCCATACACAGTGAAGCCACAGAGGCTTTTTTATTTTGCTCTACAAGGTCATAGCAAACCCTTGACCATCCACTTGTGTTTGGGTGGTTGTTTTGCAGTGCAAGGGAGCTTGGTTTGAAAGGGGAAGTGGGAGGCTGAAATCTAATCTGTTCTCAGTTTGTTAAACTGTGTGCTCGTGGGTGGAGCTGATGGTGCTGATAGAAGGAGGGGTATCTTCTTGGATTTTTAAAAAGTTGCCATTTAGACCAGTAGCAGCCTGGATCATTCTAGACATTTAGGTTAACACAAAATCGTTGAGAACCTACTTTGTACCAGGCATCACGCTAAGCTCCAGTGGGTACGGGAGGAGCAAGCTGTGGCTTCTGCCTTTTAGTATTTAGGATCTAGTGGGGATGTCAGCCAGGTAAATAAATAAAGGAGCTAGGGTGGGATAGATGTGGTGATAAATTACATGCACATGCGTGCCACAACACAGAGAGGTTTGGCAAGGTCACAGAGGCACAGACGCAAGTGTGGGTGTAATATACACGCACTTGTAGATGCTGATGCTGATTTTTTTCTTTTATGTCATTGGAAGATCTGTCAGTAATCAAGAGGTGAATGCAAACACACAGCAAGGGACGCCCCGCTTTTCTCTGCTGGTAATAGAGATAATACTTAAAAACAAAATCATAATGGACTGACATATTGACAGGTTTTCACAAGCGTGGCTGTAAATCAATTGGAGTTGATCCTCTCCTGTGTGATCTGGAAAGATCTTGTAGCCTTTCTCAGGCGATGTCTACATAAACCTTCTGAAATGAGTCACACGAAGGTGAACCTGGGAACACAGCTCACTCTGCTGCCATTGACTCTAAAATCTCCGGCGTTAGCCTTGATCGTTTTTTTCTCTGAAAGTTAAAGATTAAATCAATCAAATAATAGTGAACGTAGCTAACTTTTTTGTAAGTGTCTCCAAATGACCTCGTGAAGCAGCTTCTATTGTTGGTTATATATTAAAGATAAAGAAACTGAGACTCAGGATGTTGGGGGACAGCGCCAAGACCAGAACAAAGATAGCAGAACAAAGATTTCAAGACAGACTTTTTCTGACTTCAGAGCTTGTTTGTTAGTTTCTATGCCATCATGCTTCTGGAGAGGTGACTGGAACTGGTTAGCAGGACTCTTCAAATAACTTGTCCATTCTTTAGGATGGGGATTGTATTAGATAATGTTTGTTTCCTCATTGGCTCTCAAGAAATGCTTCTAGACTCTTGGAAGTGTATAAATAACTAACAGAAAAGAGGAAATAATATTAATAAACAGTTTCATAGTGTTACTTTGTACCTTACATTATTCTAAATATTGTCCATTAAAATTTATTTTGATGTGTATAAAAATATAGCAAACCATATAAAATACATTAATCTTAAGCATGCAGCTCAATGGATATTTATATGTGTATTCAATATTTCCAACATTCTAGAAGGTTCCCTTGTGGAACTTTGTCAAGTTAACATCCTACATACGTGTTAATCCTTCCTCTAACTTACGTCTATCATTATCAATTCTTTTTGTCTTTTCTCATACTTCATATAAATGGAATCATACAATATTCTACTTTGTTCCCTGTCTTCTTTTACTGAACAAAAGTCTGTAATATTTTTCTATGTTTTTACATACATTGGTGATTATTATTTTTATTGATGTGTAGTATTTCACCATATTAATTTCCTGTAATTTATTTACTCCTTCTCTTGTGGATGGGTGCTTTGTTTCTGGTTTGGGTCTCATATAATTAAAGCTGCTAGAAATATTTTAGTACATGAGCTTCGAGGGACACGTATGCTCGGCTCTCTTGGTTATAAACCCAGGAGTGGAATTTCAGGATCACAGGCCGGCTTGTGTTTAGCCTTAGTATATATTGCCAGGTGGTTTTGCATTGTGGTTGCACTGTACGCTCTCACCAGCAATACGTGAGATCTAGTCTCGCCACATTTGTATCATTGTCCTTGTCAGCCTTTTAAATTTTAGCCATTCTGGTGGGTATATAGTGGTATTTCTTTTTTCTTCTCCATCAGATGCTTTACATTTAATCCTTATACTGACTGCATGAGATAGGCATTATTATTGTCCCTATCTCAAAGATAAGGGATCGAGATACAGAGATATTAAGTAACTTGCCCAAGGTTGCATAGCTATTTAGGACTGAAGAGAAGATTGGAACTCAAGTGGCCTGGATCCAGAGTCCACGTTCTAAAACATTTTGGTACCCAGAGGGGGCACTTATGAGCAGTAAACACGTAGCCGTGTTCTGGGAGGCTGTCATTTAAGCCTAGGATTCCTCAAGTCTGTGAGTAGCAACTTTTACCATTTTTGCCATAGCTCTTTACTGAGAATACTAATATTTACTTAATAAGGTAAAATATAAATAGCTATGGTTTCTTCTTAACTATATATTGCATCTATATAAATGCCAATTACTTTTGTTTCAATAAATATTAAAAATAAATGCATAACTCCCAAAGAAAAGGTATTTGTGGACCATACAAAATTATCTTGTATACTAATTGTGCTACTCACCATTTGGGAAACATTGATTTAAACTATGTGAAGCTCCACCTGCAAAAATTACCTATATTCCCCAAAGACTTCCCTTTTAATTTGTTACTATAATAATAATAAAAAATTACTGGGTGGTGCCTCTGGCTCAAAGGAGTAGGGTGCTGGCCCCCTATGCTGAAGGTGGCGGGTTCAAACCCAGCCCTGACCAAAAAAAAAAAAAAGAAAAAATCACTAAATTCCATTTATGAGCCTGTGGGGTGACTCATGCCAATAGAATCAGCTATTTTGGAGGTGGAGGTTGGGATGATTGCTTGAAGCCCAGAGTTCAAGACCAACCTGGGTGATATAGTAAGACCCCATCTCTTTAAAAAAAAAAATTCAATTTATTGGCCTGATAGAGACACACACAAATTGCCTCATTAGTTTCAACTAGTGTTTCCCAAATACTTACTTTCTTTGCGATATTATGTTTGGCTTTCCTGAAGGAGAGCAATGAGCAAAACCCATTAGCGGTCTATCTCATGGAGATTACAATCGGATGGAGGAGGAGGAAAAATTACATATGGCCACAGGTTTCTGTCCAGGAAGGCAGAATCGCCATGGGCTCCAGAGCCGTTCAGCTCTGTTGTGTCATCCAGATGCTTCCCAACAGAATGTTGAAACAAGCCTTTGTTGACTGTATTTGCCATTTTTACTGTGAGGGTGTGTGTGTCATTTTTCAGAGGGGAAAAAAAAAACCTATTCTGTCTCTATTCTCAAACATTTTCTTTAAATTTTTTTTTTGTCTTCTTGCTCCATTAAAAATTAAGTATAGAATATAAATGTCTTAACACAATAACTAAGAAAATGTGGTGAAAGCTGTGTTAACCAGTTTGAAGTATTTCAAATTGCATATAAACCCAGAACATTGTACCCCATAATTGCATTGATGTACACAGCTATGATTTAATAAAAATAATAGTCTATAAAAAATAAATTAATCACTACATTCCATTTTCACCATCAAACATACGTATGTGTGTATGTATATATGTGTGTATGTGTGTGTGTGTATATATATATGAGCTCTAATAGTTTCCTACTATAATTAATCACCATATACCTGTTACCCAACTTTAACAATTAACAATTCATGGCCAGTCTGGTTTCTTTAATGCCACAGTCTACTTCCTTCTTCTGTTATTATTTTGAATTAAATCCAAGATATTATTTCTCTGTAACTATTTCATTGCATATATTTAGTGAATAAGAATCACCATATGATTATCACAGTTGAAAAATTTAACAATAATTCATATTATCAGCAAGTAGGCAGTGTCAAAATTTCCAATTGTTTTATAAATGCCATAGTTTTAGCAATTTGTTTGAATGAAGGTCTCAATAACGTTCACATGCTGCTATTGGTTGATATTTCTTTTAAGTTTCATTTAATCTACAGATCTCCCCATCTTTTTCTTTTACTTTGTAATTTACTTATTGAAGATTAATCACCCCCAATTTCTCAGTTTACTGTAATGAAATGGAACACGGATATTGGAGAGTTTCTTTTCTCTCCATCTTAAACATCTTGAAAGAAAAAGACCCCTGGACTGAAGGCTTCTGAGCTACTCCTTGGGAGAAATAATGAGACGCCTCTGTTTAGGAATATGCGTCTTTTTTGCATGTCCAGCAGATATCTACATAATTAATTATTTATGGTGCTACGGTACCACTGACCTCTCTAAGACTCCGCTCACCCACGTGTTTAGGAAGATGAAGGGAAAATGGATCACCCAGCGTCCTGGGGCTTCTGAAGCAGAACTTTGCCATTTTGATATGAATGGTACTTTTGAAGGAAAACTGGCTCAAAAGCAAATTAAATGTAGCAGTAAATGAATACGAGTTGGAGTTAAGCATCCCATCTACTGGCTCCATGCAGCCCCTGTCTCTTCCAGCCATTTGAAGCCATTTCTGTAGAACCTCACCTAGTCAGCTTCACACAGGGTAGCAGCATGGGGCAGGAATAACTGCTTTTGTATGCCTGTATGCCGCCTTATCCCTCTGTCGTTCACTCGAAGGCATTTTCCAATTGTGTTTTCTTTTTTTTTTTTTTAAGCAGCATATAAAACTAAATTGAATTCAATGCTGATAAAAAAGGTGGCTTATGTCAGAGACAAGGATATGTTCTTTCAATTTTAAGTGGGATAGCAAAAACCTGAAGACAAGGTGTTACTCCCTGTGGGGCAGGAAAAGGTTCTTTTTCCCCTTGGCATTTCTCTGTGCCACCCTTGATTCTTTCTAGCAGTCCTCTCTGGTCTCTAACTGATCTGTGTACGTGTGTGCGCATGTGTTTACTCTTTGTGTTTATTCTTCTATCTCCTCTATTATGAAGACAGGAAGTGCCGAGTAAGTACTAGCTATTCAGCACTGGGCAATGGTTAAAGCACTCTGTGTACATCCATTCATTTAATTCTCTCTCTCTCTCTTTTTTTAATGGGGGAGAAAATTGACTTCTCCCCTGTAGGGGCAGAGAAGTGGTTTTCTGAAGCTCCTTGTGGGCCACCAGAGAGATGATAGGTTTGGAAAAGTCTCAGTAGGTGCTGCTCACCGAATGAGAAATGACTTTCTCTAGGCCACGATCAGAATATGAAAGTGTAAGTTTATTTTGTATTAAGAGATAGGGAAGAAAGAGGGGGAAGAGATGAGAAAGAGAGAGAGAGAGCAGAGAGCAGGGAGTGAGAGAAGGGAAGATGGAGGGGTAGTGAGAGAATGGTGTGGTATCCCAAAGGAAGGAAGAATGCCCGACTCATTTAATTCTCACAAGTCTTTGAGGTAGGTATTAGTCTAAGGTCCTCCATTAAACAGAAGAGGAAACTGGAGCAGAGAGAAGTGACTGGTCCTAGATCGTAGAGTAGTAAGTGGTGGAGTAGGGATGTAAGTCCAGGACGTTGGCTCCTGTGCAAGCCCAGGACATTGGCTCCTCAACCTATGCCTTCACGCACTCTGTTCAGCCTCTTTGGTATCAAATATGGACACATTCACTTTGGGCCATATGGTCCTTATGAACTATTGCTGGGACAAATCTACTTGCAAGTTGTATGACATTTGAACAAATCCCTTAAAAACTCCACTGCGAGGTTCTTATCCTTAAAATGGAGATATATGTCATATAAGGATTTTGCAAAATCAAATAAGGTGACATTAAATATCTAAAAGGGCATGACCTGGTGCAGAGGTTCCCCAAGTTCGATTTGATTTCACAAGCATTAGTTGAGCATGACCAGGACAGACATGGTCTATGCCCTCTGAGCTTCCTATCTAATGGAAAGGTAGATAAAATCAATAATGACAACTCTTGACTAGTGCTATAAAAGAAATCAACTCCTCTTAGCTTTCATAGACCTGCTGAGTGTAGGGCTTGGACCCCTAGGCTTGGTTCTCAGTTGGGGTGATTCTGACTGCTCCCCACTGAAGGACATTTGGCAGTGTCCATCTGCTGCTGAAAACTAACACCAAGTCTGGGTTAAAAATGCAAATGTCAGAAGGAAGTAGGTCTGAAGGGTGGAAGGCCTGGTGGGCCTGACTCAGCTGGAACTTCAGCCAGTACAAGTCAGGAGGAACAGGAGGGCAGTGTGAACTGGGCCCCAGGAGAAACGTGAGCCCTGTGGACACCATGACAGGTTAGAAGGCAAAGAGGCGTCAGCAGCCATGAGCCCCCATGTGAACCCCCTCTGCTATTGGCCTACCCTGGGACCTTGGACAAGGTTCTCAGCCCTTGTGAACTTCTGTCCCTCATTTATAAAAATAGAAGGAGTAATATATACCTAGCAGGATTTCTGAGATGGTTTATGTCAAAAGGTTATGAGAAAATGCAAAAAGGTTTTTTAAAAAGTGCCCAGTGCATTGCAATTATTTAGTGAGTGTTAGTTTTTATTATTATTGGCATTCATCATAATTATTAAAAGAAAGCATCCATATTCCTGCTACGTCAATGCTAGTTTCCATTCTTTTTGGAAGCCTCAAATAAGGACTGTCATATAAGACTATGGTGTGGTGGAATACATGGTCTGGGAGATGACAAGTCCTGGCTCATTCTGCTACCATGGGCAGGCTGGCTTTAGCATAGTCAGTTCTCCTCTCTGGGCTTCAGTTTCTCCACAGGCAAAATTGGAGTGGGGTTGGATGACCTTGAAGGTCGTTTTTAATACTGGCATTCTCTGATGGTCTTCTGAGAGGGCACGTCTGACTACTGGCGGCCCCCAGAGGGGACAGTTACCCAGGGCCCTATCATCTACTGTTAATTACAACTTAATGCGGTGCTTCTCAGTTGGGTGATTCTGACTGTTCCTCACCCAAGGATACCTGGAACACCTAGATACATTTTGGTTATCACAACTGGGGGGCAAGTGCTACCAGCATCAGGTGGATAGAAGCCAGGGATATTGCTAAGATTCTAACAGTGCTAAAGGTGAGCAGCCCTTGACAGCTGAATTGCAACTGGGCATGTGTCAGCACCCCTGTCCACAGATATTAGGCGTCTTGATCATTTTTAAGTGACTGCGTAAAGAGGCCAGAGAAGTAATAGAAATGGGTCCGTCTGCCTTGCTGAGGGACTGATGGGCAATGAATGAGTGCTTAGATTCTTGTGGGGACTATTTGTGCCATTCATTTGTTCCCTCACTCACTAGGATGGAATAATTGTTTTGTGCCTGCTCTCTGATATTGCTGGTGATACAGCAAAAACCAAAATGCAACAAGTCTCCTCAGTTCCTTAAGATGAGGTTTCCTACACTCATCCCCTTTCCACTTCCCAGGCCGGGCCTCCTAATCTTCCAGGTCCAGCTTACTTATGCCTCCTTTTCGCCTCCTGTTTCTCAGCCATCCACTTTTCTGCTTTCTTGCCGAGACCCCATCTTACTGCTTCCTACATCCTGAACTTTGTGCCTAATGCCTGTGCTCAAAATACGCTTGGTGAAAGAATGACTGAGCAAATGAATGAAGGAATCATCGAGGCAGCACATCAAAGGCCAATCTTCACGCAGCTTTTAAGACTTCTCCCTTCCACCTTCCATTCCAGTCTATTCTGTCTGTGTATCTCAGATGGGAGAGAGAGATGAGAAGGGTGAGGAGGGCAGTTTTCTAACTGAGGTCTCACAAGGGTGTATGGATGTGTCTGACTCAGAGAAAGGGAGGCTCACGGTCTCCTAGGGCATTTTAACACAAGTGGGAATAATGGTTGAGCTGGTGATGTGGGTCAGGAGCATGAAGACGATCAAGGGAAATAATGGGACCACTAAATGCTCTATTATGGGGAAATATTAATGATCACCATAAAAATGGTATATAGCTCAAAAGGTATTATATTTAGTAGGTGTCTTTGAGTTGTATGAATTAATAAGGAACAGCTTGGGTAGTGAAACTCATTAACTTCTCAAATCTAACTTATTTACGCCCAGTGTAAACCTTTCTCAGACTGTTGCATCAGCTATTATAAATGGTGCTCCCAGCATCAGTGGTATTTTCTGGTAGCAACCAGATTTTTGTCTTAGGGAATGGGATTGGGGAGGGAACTTTGGGATGCATTAGATACCTTTTTATAGATGGCTTCCTCTCCTGTTACCTGCAACCTTTAATGAAATTAAAATTTCTGACCCACTGCAAAAACATTTGCAAGCCATCGCATGCTGCCTGTGATTGATAAACTCTATTGTGTAGCAGTTAATTCAGTTCTTTTAGAATCACTCGAGCTGGTCAATGGCCTGTTGTCCTCGTCAACAGGTTATTAGTGTTAATTTACCGTATATTCTCTCTATTTCACTTCCCTGGTGAAGGCAGTCTGCCTGCAGCCAGTCTGGTAGTTGAATGGGGAGCATCTCCCCAACATTGGTTCCCTCTTGTAAACCCTCTTACAGGCCAGTGTGTCTTCTTCATGCAGAAGGGCCTTGGAAGCATAAGGGGTGCCCAGCAATGATCTAATATAGGCTATTTCTCCAGATTTCTAGTTGTATAGCATCCCTTGAAACATTTTTTTTTCTGGCAACCATATAAAAATGCTATTTTTCATATTATAATTATTTTTCCTGTCGCCTAACAGACATTTTTGGAGTCTTGGCTTTAAGTAAATAAGAGTTGAAAGGACTCTGTTCTCAGATCTTATCAGTTGCCCTTCCCCACCCACCTCTACCAAATACTGAATCCAGCACCTTGCAAAGGAGAGTGGAGAAGGGGAATGGACATTTCACGTGCTATGCCACTGGGCCTTTCCTGTAACATGGGCTCATCATACCAGTTATTCAGATGGGGAAACCAAGGTTCCGAGATGATGTGTAGCACACCTCAAGTCACAGATCTGGTTAAGTGGAGAACTGGGGTTTTTAATCCACATTTGTCTTTGCTCCAAACTCCTCCTACATCCATCAGATACCACCTCTGTGCAGAAGGGATGGGCCACGAGGAGGTGAAGGCAAGGTAAGAGAAGAGATTTGTAACTGTGAAAAAAGGAGGATATTGAACACCCATGGAGGGAAAAAGTTGAGGGTTTGAATTATTTTCCATATTTCCACCAAGGAGCTTCGTGGAAGCCCATGGATGTGGTCTAGTAAGACCCGCAGAATTTTCTCATAGTTTTCCCCCATAGATGAAGAACTACAACTTGGAGAGAGTTAAGTTCTGGTGAATAAATCACCAGTGTCATATCTCCCTGCATTTATCATCTTGATGCTGCTCAAATTTTTGGCTGGCTTGGTGGGACATGGAGGGATAGGCTAGCAAATAATTATATTCACAACTTGCAAAGGAGAGTGGAGTTGAACATTTATGTATAACAAGTAAGCGTTGACTCTAGTGATTCTCTAAGTCCTTGTGGGAAGGACCCCCTTACTTCCTTTTAAATTTTTTTTTCTTAAACACTTCAATCTGTCATGGACTGTTGCCTTTTAAAATATGATAAAATTAATTAATAGAAAAATGAAATTAAAAATGGGATAGAAAATATAAGCCCCATTGTTTTACTATTATAAGAATCAATGGGCATTAAAAAGTTACCTTCTTAAATGCCTGTTTCAGTGCTTACCTGCTCATGCCCTGGGGACCTACAACAGGTGGACTGGTGGGCACCAGGGTCCCTCTCTAAGGACCTCACACAAAGTCTTCCTCACGAGGCCCATTTTTCCCATGTTGCAGGAGACAGGGCAGAAGCCTCAGAAGTAAGTTCCCACAGCTACAGAGCTGGTGAGAGGAGGAGCTGGCATTGGAAGGCCAGTAGCTAGTTCCAGAACTTTCCCTGCTAACTTCTCCACTTTTTGCTGTGGCTCATTGTGCATAGAGCTTGGGCTTCGAATGGGATGGATTCCGAACAAGTCCTGCCTCTGTCTTTTAATACTTGTATGACATTAGGATTAGGTAATATCGTACAGGCTCGTAGATGGCCTCTGGCTTGGCATAGGTGCTCAATGAACAGAAACCATTCATTTTGAAGAGGACAAAATTTCAAGTGGCACTGTGATAATGATTTGGGGTGGATTATTTGATTTGATGCAGTTAATATTCCACATGCCAATGTGTTTCAACGACCCTGTTCATCAGAGAACAGTTTGTCAGTTGCTTTATAATTCTGTGAAAGAAATTAAGTTCATTAGCTCATCCCCTGGCAGAAATGGCCAACCATTATTATTAGGAGAATGAATTTTGCTTCCTTGGGAAGCCAGCAAAACAACAGACTTTGTTTCCTTGGGGAGCCTTGGGGCCCAAGGCCTGGTTTTAAATTCTTGCTTTTAAAATGTTATCTGTATGCCCTGGAGTAATTTACCTTATTTTTCTAAACCTCAGTTTCATCGTCAATAAAATGGGGGTGATAATGTTATGACCTTTTTAAGAGGATTCCTTTGATGATTCAATGATTGGCACACTTAGAACAGCGTTCTGTACATCACAAGTCCTTAGAAAACATTAGTTATTATTATTGGTGCTGATTGGTGTATTGGGAGGTAGGGAAAGGGTGATTCCCTTTCCAAGACATTATTCTAAGACATTACCTACTCACTATATGTGGAGACCCCCATGGACTTCAACCAGAAACACTTTGTTCAAATCAATGGTAATATTAATGGATATTTATTAAAAATATTTTGTGTTGAATATGCTACTGACCATTTCCATACATATTATTCATTAAATTCCATCGGCATTTTACTAACTCATAATTAAATCTCAGGGTGGTCACTTACTTGATGTCTCACAATTTAGTGGGGTCACTTACTTGATGTCCCAAATTTAGTGAGAACCTACCAGCCTGGCAAGTTGAACCCAAGGTACACCTGGCTGTCTCCCATACCCCTCTCAGTTCATCTTAATCAGAAGTGAGACTGATAATAAAGCACCAGTTAATATTTACTTAGTTCTTATGGTATGTTCAGCCCCCGTTCTAAGTAGTTTACATGAATTATCTCATTTTATCTTCACATAATCCCATGAGATAGGAACTACCATTATCTCCACTTTTGTAGAGAAAGAAACAGAGTCAAGAGAAATATAGACGCTCAACAAGTATGAATGCAAGCAAGCTTTGAATGTAGAAAGTCCAGATCGACAGTCCAGGCTATGCTATAAATTAGGGGATGGGGGAACAAGAATGTACAGAGACGTGCATCAGCCTGGGGACAGGTGTGCACGATCCTGTTTCTTAGGTCAAATGTTTCCCTTGCTCTGGCTCTTAGTATCCTTTTCTGTGAAATAAGGGAACACTAGGGCCTCTTGAAAGTCCTTTCTGCACTGAAAGACTATGATTCTGTAAGTAGGAGGATAAAATACAGCTTTTCTTGTACGTCTCTACCACATTACTGACCTGTTAGAAAATAGCCATCATGTGAACAGCTTAATTTATACTTAGGCCCTATTTATAAGATGCTGGGGGAAAGAACACAGGATGGGAGGCCCAACAGAGCAATTTAAGGTACGTTATCGGCTTCTTACTGAGATTTAGTCCCTGGGTCCTGGTTCTCGTCCTAAACACGTTCAACTGCATTGTCTGTGGGGTTTTCAGGCTGTTTCTCGTCCCACATTTCTGATGCATACCCTGCTCCTTAGACAAACCACAGATGATTGCCTGTTGTGCAAAGTGGACACTCCATGGTTCAGAGTGGTGGATGGACGATTATTTGGTGGAAATGTGTGTCTAAAAACCTGCCAATTTTCCCCTATGGAGTGTTCAAATGTCTATGCTGTTGGTGGTGGCTCATTTGTTGGTCTACAGAATAAGAAAAATTTTTTTCTTTGAAACTTTGAGCTTGCTACCCTTTAGCATTCACTTCCAAATAGGTTTTGTCTTCTCCCTTAAAGGCAAAAGGAGAAAGGGACCTAAATGATTATGCACACTCTTGCTTTTACAGACAAGAAAACTAAGATCAGACTAAGCTCGTGAAACTCTGGATAATGGATAATTTAACCAATGGTTCTGTTAATCACAGAACTTTCACTCTGAATGTTGTGCTGTATACACATTCCTTTGGAGAAAGAGGCAATGACAGGGATCAGAAACCCACAGGCCCAGAGATCATACAAATGAGTGATATAGTAGTTAGGTGGAGGGCAATTGGGACTGGTGGGGAGTGTAGCCAAATGGACTTCACATATTCAACTGGAAGGAGATATTACTACTCAGCATTAACCAGTTTTTACCATAAGATAGTGCTGAGCCAGGACAGTCAGACCTTTAAACTTTTCAAGAGAAGCAACTTTTCTAGATTTTATGTAAGAGATTTTAATTTTAAATGTTGGCAACTCATTCAAAGATTTTTAAGATATACTACAGGCCAAATGTAGCATTACTTTGGATTAGGTACAAATCATAGACCACACGTTTTGCAAGTACTGATTTATAACTCTCATAAGATTCTCGAAAGGAACTGTGGTTGAGAAAACACAAGGAAACACCAATTTAGGGAAAGCTGGTTACATGTCCAGGACACAAGTCTTCTCCTCTTTCTTTGTTCATTGAATTAGATGCTGCTGCTGATGATTTTTAAAATCACCTATACCTGGAGTTATATTTAGGTCAGTTGAGAGCAACTCCCCCTTCACTGACCATCACACACATCTATGATAATGTCTCTTATTCCATTTCCCTCTATCTGTCACACAACTGGAGGCCTTGCTGGTTTTTCTGCCACCTGTATTAATATCCAGACCTTCTTTCCTGGTGACAGTGTGTAGCAGCAAATACCCATCTGTAAGGGGGTGAGGCATTGGACAGAGGTAACAGGCAGCTCTAAATAAGTATTAGAGAGATGTCAAACTCAGTTAAGTAAGAGATTAGCCGGGGGAGGGTTAGGGAGAGGGAACAGATCTACGATTCTTAGGGAGGGAGGAGAGAGTACTCCTTCAAGAAAGATGGGAGAAATGAATGTGAATTGAGAGAAACTGGAGATTTTATCACTGCCGATAAATCTCCACTGTACTCTCCAAGTCCAGGGCCTTCGCTATGACATAAAGATGATAGTGTGTAGTCAAGTGTATTGAGACTCCCACCAGTGTTTATTTGAAGCTCTGTGTTAATAAATACACAGATGCAGGTCTCAGTTTCTCTTCCCTCGTGCCCCCACTCTCTATTTGTTAGTTTGTCCCACTGAGCACCGGAGGAGTTCCCCTTTTCATTGCATAACTCATTTCTCTAGGCGAACCACATTTAAGAAAGTCTAGGATGATCTGTTTTAAGGAAGCAGGAATCATTTTCACCCTGAGGAAAGGAAACCTGGAGTTTAGGAACAGGGACATTCTATGCTGCCGCTTTGTGACGGGGTCCGGCTTTAGCTCCCTTGTCAGAAAAACTTTGTTTATCAGCACTGAAAGCACTAAGTAACATGTCATTACTTCTGTAACAGTGGGAGATAATTAAATCCTACATGCTTTAAGGAATGACGCCAGGGTCAGAGCTGTTTTGCATACAGCATGCACAGATTAGGTGAAAGTAGCCTGTTTCAACTGTCACTTGATATTATATTAGCTATTAGATAAATAGTCCAGAACTGCAGAACACAGCAGCTATTTGTCACTGCGTCCTGCCCTTGTGCTGTGCTGTGGTGAGACCTGGTATCCACGTACGTGGGGATAACGTGTTCAACTTGGACAGTGGGGCAGTTTGATCACTGGCCGGCCTGTTTAAATGGCCACTGGACACCATGATGCTTGGTGCTTTTCATTTCTAGAGAACCCTGGAAGTCTGTCTTTGAGAAAGACCTGGACAGGACAAAGTGGAGTCAGGTCACTGTTCAACAGAACTTAGGGACTGTCCCATGGGTAAGGGTAGCAATGTGACATGGATGTTGAGAAAATGCAGACCCAGGAACTGAGTTCGGTAGGGTATGATGCAAGGAGACAGTGAAGGTGGAGAGGGGAGCTGCTCCACGTGGACTGGGCCAGGGCATAACTGGCTGCTGATGTCCTGGAAAGAAAGTGGTCTATAGCATTAGACATGCAAGCATTCAGAGTCTGGTTTCACCCATTCACCCACCATGTAACATGACATAACCTCTCAGCCTCAGTTTCCTTGTCTGTAAAGTGCGCTCCTGGGGAAGGCTATGTGAGATGAGTCACGTGAGGTGCTTGGATCATGGCTTGGCACATAAAGTGTGCTTTGTACTGCTGGCCCTGGCAGGATCAGCAGTTTGACCTTGAACTTAGTAAGGTGTTCATTAGTGAGTCACTTTGAAACACAGACAGGCTGTCTGCCATCTCTTATTGTAGTCTGCCTGGTAGGTGTGGGTTGCCCGAGGTCCCCAGTTATTGATTACACCCCCAAGGAAGGCAGAAAGAAGTGAATCATGCCTCTGTTTGCAGTGCAGACACCCCAGGATAGATTTTAGCTATAATCTGCTGCTTCAGTTGGCTACACTTTGGAAGGCACTCCTAAGACAAGCTTAGATCCCTTCTGCTTTGAATGTTTGTAACAAAACCATCTCAGCTATCAACTATCAGGGATGCCACCTGCTCTGACCACCTCTCACACTTTCTTTTTGCTTTTCTTATACTATTTAGTATTTCTACCTTGCATTCCAGTGTCTTGGAGTTTTTAATTTCCACTGGACCAATTCTCTGTGTGATCCAGTTTCGATGCAGCCGGCACATCCATTATAATCTTCAGCTCTAATAGGAGTTGAGCCGATGTTCGTTTAAAGGTAGTGAGATGATTTTATCGACATGTCATAGTTCCTCTTGGTCAATGATGATCTCATCTCTACCTTTAAGAGTCCAAGAGAAATACAACTTAAGTCTATGGTTCCAAAAAGTATATGTTTCCTGTGATATCAACTCCCTTATCTCAGAAGTATCAGCAAATTCTGGAGTGCTTGGATGAGAGTGCCCTGAATATCACAGCAGGCGGGCCCATCATGGCACTGGGGGGCCATTGGTCACCATTCTTTTCTCTATCTATTCTTTTCTAAACATGTTCTTTCCCTTTCAACTTAGGCTTTAACTTCCATATATGTGAAATGTTAACTGTCTTGTAACTTCAGCCAGTCTGAGTTGAGTTTTTTCCTAGCTTTCTATCAAAAGTATCTAAAAGAATCAAAATTAGTTTAATCTTGATTATTCAATATAGCAGAGATGACTAATGGAAACCTGTGGTATTTTCCGATACTCCTAACTAAGAAAGTAAAATCCCCCCAAATATATTCCATGTCATAACCATATTAAAACCCATCAATATCGGCATATGCACATATATCATAAAATAGTATTAAATAAAAACACTTCTGAGTCAAAGAAATTAAGAGTAAAACATAAAGTTTTGTGTTGCCTTCTAATTTTTCTTCCCATCGTTTCTCAAAATGGTGAGCTCGAGGAGAATAAGACAGACATCTTGTTCATCCCATTTCAAACACAGGTACTGGAATATTTTTAGGTTTATTTAAGTCAGGGTGGATTAGTTCTGTTGCAGTAACAACTCCCAAATCCCAATGCCTTAAAACGGAAAAAGTTTGTTTCTAGCTTAGGCTGCACGTTCAGCTGGGGTTGAAAGGGGCACTCAGCTTGTCCCCAGCAGAACTGGGCAGTCAGGTGGGCTGTGACCCCACCCCTAGCCCCATTTCCCATGGGACTCTGGCTGCTTCTCTGGTGATATTAACTTCAAATGAGCCATTCTGGTTGCTACTGAAGGGGCCTGCCACACTACTATCTCCTATCCCTGGCTGGCCCCTCAGCTTTACCACCATCACAACAAATGCTGGACTCACTATGGAGCACCTCTGATGCGCCAAATACTTTGTTTGCTAGGCGCTGGGACTCCGTCAGTGAGCAGACAGGCAGAAAATCTCAGCTTACATCACACTGGACAGGAGAAGGGACCGACAAGAAGTGACACACACAATAAATACCTGTGGGGATGCAGTAAGAGCTATGGGAAAAGAGAGAGCACCTAGGGGACTCACGGGGAGGGAGAGACAGCGTCAGAGAGGGGAGTGGAGAGGTGCACAGGCCTAGAGCAGAGACAGGCAGCCAGAGACCAGTGACAAGGATGACAAGGACTTGGAGGGACAGCGAGGAAATGGGCAAAAAGAGCGAAGCATGGACAGCCAGGCAGAAAGACCAGAGCAAAGGGAGACCTGGCCATGCCATGGGGCCAGCATCTTCCTCCCTGAGCTCTTATCACTCCACCTGTTCCCGAACCATCTACTTCATAACTGTGCCTGGCGGCCTGGCCTCTGCTGCAGGTGCCTCTCAGATCCTTGCCGTTGCACCTTTAGGCTCCCCACAGCTCACAATTTCACCATCATATCCCTGCTTGAAGGTCCTCTGTTCCTTCCTCTGGCCCTCGGGGTAAGTTCCAACCCCAGCACCAGCCAGTCTCTGCCTCTCTGCTCTCGTGTCTTGCCATCACCCCTGTGTTGGCCTCTTCATACCAAGTGGATTTGCTAAGAGACAGGACCCTCTCATGGCCTCTGCAGAGGGTGCCCACTCAGTCTGCCATGGGGCCCCCCTTTAATGGGCTCCCACGTACTCATCTCCATCCTTGATGACTGAGACAGGGATGCCGGGGCCAGGGCCACACAAGATGCTTACAAAGGACCAAGCCTGGCACTGAGTACTTCCCATGCACTCCTTTGTTTAATCCTCCTGACAATCCTTTAAGGTAGGGAGTTATTATTAGCTTCATTTTAGAGGTGAGAAAGCTGTGGCACAGAGAGGTTTAGGAACTTGCCCCAAATATCCCAGCGTATAAGTAGCAGAACAGCTTGTGTCTGTGCTGCGTCTATTCCTAATGCCAAATATCACAATTCTCATAATATTCCCAGGCCTCCCTTTCATCTCTCACTCTGCCACCCCCAGATACTACACGCTGTGAGCTACCCGAGGCCAGGACAGAGGGCTTTGTGTGGTACACGGCTTTGCACCTGGCAGAGAGTCAGTGCTAAGTACTGAGGAAGGAAGGCTAAGAGTCAGCACTAAGTACGGAGGAAGGAAGGAATGTGCCACTTTGAAAACAGCTCTACCATGAGAGGGCTAGAAAAGGACTGTGTGCTGCCTGGGCGTGGCTTCGGAAGACCCGAGTAACCAGCATCAGCCTGCCTGGGACAGAATGGAATGCCAGAGAGGGCTGTTCCTGCTGAGGGAGCAGGGATGGGTTATACACCCCTCGGGACAGATGCCTGTCGGCAGAAGCTCTGCCATGTGTACTTCTGGATATGCATTTCTGTGAATGTCAATACTTTGGGTATCAAAGTCAAAGCTCTGCCATGACTCATGGGCCTGCAAGGGGGAGGAGAGCCTATTGAGGGGAACCCTGCCTGCCTCCTGTGGACCAGGGGCCCTACCTCTAGGCTGACACCTCCAGGTGGCACTTCAAAGATGATGACCAGCTGTGATGCCCAGAGGACCACAGGTTGCTGTGAAGGCAGGAACTATGACCCAGGGCCGTAGAGGCAGGGTGTTAACTCTTATCAGCATCTTTGGTGGTATTCCCCTCAGGATTCTGGAAAGAATGGAAAGAGGTATTCACAGAATACAATGATACCCAAAGTATTGACATTCACAGAAATGCATATCCAGAAGTACACATGCTCCAGAGAGATGGGGCGGAGGGGAGGGTGGAAAACTGAGCTAAAATGAAGACAAGGAGGAGGCACCACACCCTGTCTGGTCCCCATCCCTTTCCAGCTCTGCGCTCAGCCCCCCGCCCCACTCCCCAGGACTGTGGGCCTGTGGAACCACAGCTGATGCTCCTGGGCAGATGAGGAGAGCCCGGCTCTTCCCTACCATCAGATGACTTCCTCTGGTTGCAGATTGCCTTAAACCTATGAAGCATTGTCTTGTGGGAGTCAGAAACATTGAATGCAGGAGGAAAACAGAAAATAAATAAGAGCTTCTAAGACAGTCTGTATTGATATTATACTTTCAAAACCTAAAAGCCCTTGCTGACTGCAGAAAATTAACGATAGGTACGGTCAATATTAATTGTCCCTCCCAAAAAAGGCAGGGGGAAAAATCCTCCAAAATGAGGATCAATATAATCCCTTGCCAGTACTGTATTGAGCCTTTCTTCCAAAAATAAATATATTTTTTTAAACCATTGACAGGATTATTTAGGAAAGCGTTTACTTAGTTCCTGCTAATGGAAAACCGTGATAATGATCTTTGAACAATAGGTTTTAGAAACATCAGCTCTTGGGTAGTAGACTGGCTTCTCAGTCAATACTGCAGTTTCTCTTTGAAAGGGGACCAGGCAGGATGAAGGAGTGGATGGAGTTTGGATACCTGATCTCCCCTGCAGAAGTTTTTTTTAATCTCCCATGAATTATTAAATACACATGCAGCCGTGGAAGGGAGAAAAGCGTAAATGATTTCCCCGTGAGCAGGCTGATTATCCAATTGCTCAGTTTGGGGAGGGTTCCGTGTATTTCCACTTTCTATATATGTCCACAGAAGGGGAGTGAGATCCTTACTGCATCTCAAGTGAATGATTTTTCAATTAGCCTGTAGTTCCTTTGCGGTCCTCTGTGGGTGATGTAGAGCAAAGGTTTAAGAGGTTTTGGACAATTTATGTGGTTTGGAGAGGCTGTTTGTCAAGAAACAATATCCGCAACAACTTTTATGTTCAATTTGAGTCCCAGATCTTTTGCTTATTTTTATAGCATCGTTTTCTGAGGTGTTACAGAGAACTTAAAGGCAGTGTTTAAATGGTGGTGGGGGTGTTGGTACGATGTTTCTGGAGAGCACTGGGAAAGCCCAGCCTTTAAATACATGGCGGCAGTGAACATTGGTCTAAGTGGAGGGCCTTGGAGAGTCTCATCAAAGTACTTTGAAACATCAATATTGTTTGAGCTGAAAACTTTACCTCCAGGGCTATAGAACAGAGTGGAGGGTTGAAAAAATGGGTTAAAGATTCAAGCAGGTCTGCAAAATCTGTAAATATAACTTTCTAAGACAAATTACTTCTCCCCTTTCTATCTTAGTTTTCTAAAATGTAAACCTGGGATTGGTGCCAAGATTAAATAAGTTCATGTGTAAAAAGTGTTGAGTCACAGGCTAACACAAACCAAATATTCTTTCTATTATTGTTATTGTGGCTGTTGTTAGGATGTTGTTAGGACTGTAAGTAGGGGTATGGCTAAAGAATGAGCTGGAAAGATGTTCTCCATAGCACTGTTTATACGACTGGAATACTGGATGGACTAAATATAACATGGCATACACATGCCTAATACAAGGCTGGATCAATAAGTTCATAAATTCATTCTAGCAAAAGTGCTACCTACCCCATTGCTGAATATCACTATGGTTGAAGGTAATAATAATGACATCCAGCAATGAGGAAAGTAGCATTTTTTCTAGGATGAGTTTACAAACTTAATTGTCACCCTTTGTATGATGACAGTTCTAATGGCCATTTCAGAAAAAGAGTTCCAGAACTTCTTTGAAATATGGACTAGATGCTGGCCTCAGTACATAGCTTCCAAAGAGGAATACTTCAAAGGTGACCATACTGATAGTCATCAAGGACATAAGTAGCACTTTTTCTAGGACAAGTTCCTGAACTTAATTGCCCAACTTCATATGCAATGGCTGTTGTGTTGTGTAGCTATTAAGAGTCATGTGTTGGGCAGTACCTGTGGCTCAAAGGAGTAGGGCGCCGGCCCCATACACCAGAGGTGGTGGGTTTAAACCCAACCCCGGCCAAAAACTGCAAAAAATAAAAATCATGTGTTGACATTTATTGGCAGGAAAGTATTCACAGTAATTTAAGTAAAACATTGGGTTGGACATTAGTGTCATTCTGCTGTTCAAAAAGTACAAGCATGACTACATACTCATGCATAGAAAATGATACCTAGGTATATCCCTGGGTGATAAGGATATATATTTTTTGTATTGTTCATCATTTATTGTGACCAGTTTTATATATCCAATTGTAATTTTACGATATCTTTTTTTTTTTTTATTGTTGGGGACTCATGGAAGGTTCAAAGAACCAGGTTACACTGAGTGAGTTTGTTAGGTAAATTATTCAATGTTAAAATTAGATTTGTCCTTCTCTGCATTTGTTACAATGCTGTACTTGATTGAAATCATTTTTGATTGGAAAAAAGAAAATTTTAAAATGGGGTGAGCCTCCCAGTTGGGGGACATCCCCTTTAATGCCAAAAAAATAAAAAAAAAAGAAAGGTCAGTTTGTCAGTAAAGCTTTATCAAAGCTTTCAGGACGTGAACTTGAATGCGCTGGAGGTTGTGTCACTCCATCAGAAACATAAGCAAGGGACAAAAGATCAGGAACATTTAAAAATGAGATCATGAGGAATGAGAACTATATAGTCACTTGCCATATATATATTATTGGAAGACTTACTGACATTTGAAAAATGGAGACCTGTGCTACTGACTTGTGGTTGATTGGCATTTATGGGCAGGGTAAGGCATGAGTTGCCCACTTCTACCCTATCCCCCCTCTCACCCCACATCTAAACCCTTACCTGACCACCCTCTGAATTAAATTGGATAAGCTATAAAACTTCTAAAATGGCTATGTGCAGAAAATACTAGGTGTCGTTTTCAAAATATGACTTATCTGGATAGAAATTTGAAAAAGTAACGGGTGACATTTTAAACACTGTTACTGACTCTTGTTAAGAAATAAAAAAATAAAGAAAAAGGAAAAATGACACCTGTTCAGAGAGAAAAACCAAGAAGAATCGAGGAGAGTTTCATATCAAGTCTTTATTGAAATAGTTGGGTCTAAATCCCAACGGATTTTGTAAAAATTGAAATAATATTTGGAAGGAGCACAGGATTGCTATAAATATCTATTTATATTCCTACCTCAGGAGTGGGCCAGCCAGCTCTCTTAATTTTCTTCATAAATGGAAAATTATTTTCACAAATGGATTTTTATCGTTTTCATGATGATACAACTTGACCCCTTGAGTTCTGGAATTCTCGGGGCTTTCAGCTGAGTATATATTCTTGAGACAAGGTGTCCATGTGTTCATGTATAAGATGGCACCTGGGTGTTTGTGAACAAGTCTGTTTTCCTCCAAAGGGTTAAAGCACATTTATGAATAGTTTATCCTCTGAACTCTAATTTTTTACAGGGAAAAATTGCATTCGTCTTAAAGCCATCATACTCTCAAACATATCTTCAGCACTTTCACTGTTAAGTATTTAATTCCAGGAATAACCAGTTTTCTTCGAGGGTCCCATTCATCTTTAAGACAAACCCAAAGTTGGGCATCATAAAGTATGCTGAATGCTATAAATAATGATGACATTGTAGTCACTAAGAATTGCTAAAAATGATTTTGCTAGGATGAGTTATATTTACTTCCATAAAATGCCCTTTTGTACCTTAGATCTGCTCTTCCCTTTTTCCTATGCTCTCTCTCTCTTTCTGCTTATCTGGCTCTTCTTTCTTTTGTTCTATTTTTATCTACAAAACCTTTCCCACTGTTATTGAATCCCCTCCTCTGCCAAGTAGAGATCTTAGCTTTCTCAACAAAACTTACCCTCATCATTCATTTCTTTGGAGCCCTTTCAGTTGTCAAGAATTACTATTTTAGGATAATTTTATGCATAATATTAGGAGATGAACGTGTCTTAATGTTTTATGTTCTACTGTAGAGGTCACCACTGACTACCTGGTTCTTTTCTTTGATCTAAACACTGCTTTAATTTCTTTTTAAATTGATTGTCAAGGTTTTAAAATTTTACATAAAAATTTAGACTATCTGGAAAAAAAAAAAAAGAAAACAAAGAAGATTTAAGCACCCTGTGTACCTTTAACATGTCAATAGTGAGGTGAAGCAGAGGTAATTCCCCGTGTTTTCCAATATGTCACTGTCCTGCCTTGCTCCTTGGGGTCTTCATTCATCAATGGTAGAGTCCCCGTCTCTATAGGCATTTGACTTTGCTGCCCTGTTCTCTTCCTTCCTGACTCTACAGTTTTATCTCCTGGAAGCCCCCACATTCCCTCCACTAAAAAGAGTGAGAAAAATGGGAATTCCTGTTATGGCAGCTGGATCAAGACAGAGACTGCTGCTGTGAAACAGAGACTAATGTCATTTGAGATCACTGAAGTCTGAGTTAACCATTTAGACTTACTGGTATCATTTGTCCTCTGGTATTTTTCAGGTGTGTTATTCATACTTTAAGCCTAGGGATTGTAAAATAAACCTGAATATATTTTATCATAGTTTGAAAAGCAACAAAAGTTGAAAGAACTTAGAAATTTTGTTGGGTATGCGTCTAGCTTCCAATGATACAGGTGTATTCGTGGTTCTTCTTGGCTTCAGAAAGGGTCATTTGTGGGATCATATCTGAGTCTTCCTTTTCCCCTCTAAGTGTGTGGGAACTTTTCTCTGGTCTTGCCCCTCTGGCAATGGTGGATGTTTGGAATATGCTAAGAGTACCCCAGGCCCTAACCTATGTGTACATTTAATGAGTGTTTGTTAAATGTATGAACAGTTTTGTTCATACAAAATGAGACAGGGAGAGGAGGCAGTAATTGCCTTTGCTCACACATGAAGTCACTGAGAAAACAGGTTAGATTTGGCCAATTAGTTTGCCAATTTTTTAAGTGATAGGGTGCTGCCTTCCTTCTATTGCCTCCTGCTCCCCATCACACTAATCACTGTGGTCCAACTTCTCATAAAAGTTCAACTTTCGTTTGCCCTTGAAGTGGTCATATGTATGAGAGTTCCAATTCTATTTTGTGCTTCCAACAGAATTGCACTAAAATAAAGGTTTTCCATTTTCACAGCATTTACATCCTGTTTCCTTGCTTACACAATTGGCGGAATTCTGACATTTTGGGTTTATATTTTCCTACTTATATTGCAGTCTAAGTACATTCTAGTGGAAGTGATTTTATCACACAAAAATACACATAGTCTCATATTTCTGCATGTCTTATCAACTTCCAAAGAACTCGTGTCTTTGTACAGTTGGAGTTCTCCATGGAAGTCCAGCTCACCTCTTTTAGCAGCTGGGATAACGAGGCAGGTATGTTTTCTCCAAGCTAATATAGGATATCTTCTTGAAATTTTTTCATCTTCAAAAATGAATATTAATTTGGTTTAATTTTGCCTTGTTTTTGTGATTTGGGCTAAGATTTCTCTGTGCAGCTTTGTATAGGCTATATGTATTGTCTGTTAGATATAATTTATTATCTACTAGGACTGGTAATAACTTGGAACCCATTTCCTTTTAGAATCTTTTGAGTGTATGAACACAAGAGCACATCACACTCGCTCTTTTGCTTGCTCACATACGCATACATGCACACACACACACACACACACACTCCACAATAAACTGAGAATAATATCATTAGCTCTGAGTTTCTGAGCCATCATGAGGATAGCTTGACTTGGAAACAAAGACCAGATCTAGAATGAGCTTTCCCTTATGTCTTTATTTATTGGGACTTGAAAAGAGGACCAATTGGAATGGAGAATAAATAGTAACTGATTTACCCATAAAATCACTGAAATATTTAGGTGCCATCACAAACTAATTATAAGTTTTCATACTGCAAAAACTAAAAGTAAATTAGTCTCGTGATTATAAATATTTTTTCCTTCAGAACAAATAGCATAATGTGAGCCTCAAATTTTAATGTAAAGGATGACACAAATAAAATACAAAAATATAATTTCTGGGCAAGAATTTTGTTATCAGTCATTTCAAAAATAATTACTACTATAAGTAGTTCTTCAGCCTATTTTCCCAACAGCATGATTAATGCATAATAAATTCTGCTACTAGTCCTAGTAATAGAAACTTTAACCTCCTTAAACATGCTCTACATTTGCACTCAAGTGCACAACTTAAGATATTAGTGACTGTTCTCACGATGCATCAGCAATGAGCTTAGCTCGAGCTGCATTTATTAGGAACTAAGTGAAAGAAGAGGTTGATATTTAATGTCTTTATCAAATAGAAAGATTCTATGATTCTTTGAATTAGTTTTTTAATAAAAATTCTGATTGTCTTAGAAAAACTTCCATGAAAATATCAATTTAATACAAATAATATGAACCAAACTGAAAAGAAGATTCACGGGCACCCTGGTAATGGATTAATTTAGAAGGACTTAGAGGCCTCAGTTTGTGGAAGGAGGCTCTGTATTTCTCTATCACTATCTCTGTTTCTATCTTTATATTACCCACAACTATATTTATTCCTACATACATGATTGTGTATATACTTATACATGTATATGTTTGTGTGTGTATATATCTCTCTATATACATTTTTATATATACATGTATATATGTAAAAAAATGTAAATATATACATGTGTACATATATAAATATGTACATACATGTATAAATAGGTACATAGCTATATATACATATTTATACATACATGTATATTTTTTATGTATATATATATATATATACACACATACATATATATCCCATGGTATATTATCTATTTTTGTGGGCCAATATATGATGAATTACTGTCAATTTCAGTATAGTTCAGTCCAATAACTCAGACTTCAGAATTGGATTCCTTCCTCCCTTCCCCATTCTTTTTTCCTAGTTTCCTTTTCTTCTGGAGAAATGACCAGAAGCGGGAAGAATGACCAGAAGCCGGAAATGTCCAGTGAGAACTACAGCGTTGTGATAGACAGAATTTCATGGTGGACCCTGAGATTCCTACCCCAGATATATGTGACCTGTGTAATTTCCTCCTTTGGAGGGGGTTCAAGATGTGAATACTTTCTAATGGTGAAGTTTAAGAAAATAAAAATAAAAAGGCTTGTGAATATAATGGGATGTCACTTCTGTGATCAGGTTACATGATAAGGCCAAGATGAAGAGATTTTACAGATGTAATTAAAGTCCTAAATCAGTAGATTTTTGAATTAATCAAAAGCGACACTATCTTGGTCAGGTCTGACTTGATCAAGGTCTGACTTTTGAGGTGAAAGCCTTTAAAAGAGCCACCAGGTCATTCCTGAAAAGACAGATGCTTTCCTAATGGCAGTGGCAAAGCCACCAGCCATGCAGTGAACTGCCTATGAGGACAGAAGGCCTCCAGGGGCTGAGGGCCTCTTTCCTAGAAGTACAAAGAACTGAATCAAGCTAACAATTTAATGGAGTTGGGAAGAGGCCCCTTAGCTCTAGATGAGAATTCAGTCTGACTACAGCCTTACAAGACCCTGAGAAGGGGACTCAGCGATGATGTGTCCATTTTCTGACTCATAAACCTAAGCTACTTAAGTTTTGATGATTGGCTCCCCAGCAGTAGAAAATGAACAAAAACACCAAAATATCTGTATATTCAGAGAGTGGGTCTGATGGCACCAGTGCCTTCTGCCATCTGCCTCTTTAGCATCTTGTGTCACTCACTTCCAATGATGAGTGCAACAAAGGAAAGGATCCGAGTGGAGGTCTGAGGTGCAGACAGAGTCCCTTGTTCATTCTAGCTTCAGCTGGGGGTTCTGCAACTGTATCTGTGAACTCAGCTTTATTTGTGTTTGCTTCATTCCATTACTGTAACAGGGATAAGTTTTCTTTTTAGGACAAAAAATATCTAGCTTGCTCTTGGTTTGGAACTATAAGACACTCCATGCTAGGATTGAGGTCTTGGATGTGAATGAAAGTTCTCCGTAGACACGTCATCCTCCTCCAGCAGTGTGTGAGGAAGGAAGCGTGTGGCTGCTGTAATACACTTCTTTTATTTCCCTGTTCTCTTTTTAAATGTTCTTTCCTGTTCAGACTTCTGGGATTTTTCTTCCCCTTCCCTTTTGTGTGGTGGCATTTGTCTTGAATGTTGATGAGGGAAACTTGGTTCCTCCCCAAGAACTTATTTGGGGGTAATTAATTCTTGGCACCATAGCAGTGCTTCACAACTGTGACTTCCTTAGGTACGAATTGACTAAATGTCCAGGCATGGGACATGTGCAATTATTGCATTTCCCTTTGCCAAAAATTTAATTGTTTATTGAACCCCCCTTGTAGAAATGGGAGCAGTGACTGTGTGTAGGAGAGTAAGGGTGGAATTCACATGAGGACAGCACGGGAACCATTGAGAACATGGATTTTAGTTTCTGTAGTCACTTCCTTTGCAATGTTATGGTCTGGGGCTCTGGAAGATGACAGTTCTATGAATCTGAACCACATTGCTGGGAGGTTAAGCCTATTAGGGGAGCAGAGAGGCAAAAATGGCTGTTTGTGAACTTTTGATAGACTGTGTAGCCATGAATACAGAGAGATGAAGGAAAACAGGAGAGGGAGACAAAACGATATCCAGTGAAGTAAAGAAGCCATTTGAGATGAGGTGTTTGGACTAAAGTGGGAAGAACAAAGGGAATTTGGCCAGAAGAAGAGTCTATTGTGATGATGAACTCTCATTTGTTTTTTAGCACACATTGAATTTGAACTTGAAACTGGATATAATTTTTGGAATAAAGAATCGTACTGCCCAATGCATGGAAAAAAAAATTAATGAATGAATGCTCTGCTAATTTAGAATTTGTGACATATTAGTGCTGCCAGGATGGGCGCCATTGCCAGCTTGTTCTCTGCGGCATCCAATGTCTGACTGAGATCTTTGCCAGTACTAGGGGGCTGGATGGATGACTCTCACCCCTGAGAAACATGTTACAGAGGCTTACTAATAAAATTAATTAGGTGATTGCAAAGAAGTGAGAAGAGCAAAGTGCTTATATGGAAACACTCGCTTGATCACAAAACAGGGTTTCCCCTTCATTAAAGCGGAGCTCCAAAGGGCTGCCATGAATGAATCTTTTGATGGCCCAGTTGGATTTTCTGTTTGTTTTGAAGGTACAAAAATGAATCTTGTTTTCAAAAACAGTATTTCATGTGCTAGTCATTAGTCTTCCTTCCCATGTGAATTTCTGAAGGAGTGAAGATTTCCTGAGGGTTTGCCAGACTCTCCTCTTGGATGTTTTATTAGGAGTGAGGATGATGAAGGACCTTGCAGGCTGAGTTGTAAGATAGGCCTGAGTTCACGGCAGGTAATCTAGACCTGGAGAATGTCATGAAGGAAGGCTTTAGGGCAGAAGAGCATGTCTGCATTTGGTAGGACATCAAAGACCTGGGCCAATAAAGAAAGAAAAATCCAGATGGACTATCCATGGCCATAGCATGTGATAAAAGTGGAGGTCCAGGCTGGAGGCTGTCTGTGGAGGAGAGACAAGACTGGACAGCAGAAGTCCTATGTCCTTTAAATGGTCCTGTGGCATAATGGCTAACACTCTAGCCTCTGAACTCAGAAATCAAATGTCTAGGCTAGCTGATGGATCAAGGGCATAGTAAGTTCAGGTCAACCATTGGAAGAAGAATCATACTTCTTGGCAATAGCCTTTCCTAACATCAACATTCTCACATTGAAATTACCAACTCTGTGGTCATCCCAGGAGGTCGGGTGACCCACAATATTCTTATATTCCCATAAAGTTCATTTCTTTGTACACCTGTACTCTCAGGTTTAACTACTTTGAGTATTCTTTCCCCAAAATGTTTCTTGGTATCTAAGATTCACTGGACACAGGATGGCAGCTCCATTTTGTAAAGTTGGTCTTTGCTAGTTTCTAAGTAAATAACGTAAGTGCTCCCATGAGGCGGCCAGAGTATGAAAGTTATAATATATAACTGGGTTTCTATTTTAGGTAGCAAGAGGTTATATGCACAAAAGGCCTTTTGCTGGGAAGCCTGTTAGATACCTCATTAATTTAAAGACAGAATTCAAATGTAAATTATAACCCTTGTTATTACTCATAACTGCAGTTCAGATGGTAAGTTGGCAGTTTCCCCATACCTTCATAAACTGGTACTCTCCAGAATAAATTATATATCACACCTAATATCTAACTGTCCTTAAAGAGGTAATGCTTGTTCAAAAAAGATCTACGTTGCCAAAGATGTCATACCATGGGCAGCCGATACCACAAACTTATGATGAAATTTATTCTCTTTCTACCATTTTCCCATAGGTTTGGGTCAGCTACATTCAGATATTGAGCAAAAAAGAGCTGGAGTTGTTGCCTTTGGTAGTAGTGACCGGGGCCAGGGAAAATCTAGGTCATTGTGAACACAGGAGAGTGATCTCTGGGCAGCCTTCAGATGGTACCGGTGATTGTCACCAGAGATCTCAGATGGGAAAGCCAACCAGCCCTAGCATGTTCTCTCAGGGGCTCCAGCTGTCTTGTTTGCTCTCCAGGCATAGGAGAGAAATGCTCTATAAACTTTTAGAGAGTGTCCAATGTGTGTGTGCATGTATAGGTATGAGTTTCTGTGTACGTGTGCATGTGGGTGGGAGGGTCCATAAATGTATAATTGGTGGTCTCTGGTTTCCTTCAAACCCTTAAAATGGGAAGCAAATCTCCTGATGGTTGATGAAAGTCCTTACATAGACACATTTTCCTAAGAGCTCCAGAGAGAAGGAATATAAAATTTTGACCTCACTAAAGAAGATGACGTGACTCTAAAGTTTACTATTTTGCAGATGACTTATTTTGTAGTTAATAGGAGAAAGAAGGTGTGGTGGCCTGCCGCTTGACAGGCTGCAGACGACATGATGGTAATTTCTTCCATTTGTTCTTGAAACTGCAAAGGTCCTGTTTCTGCAACCAATTCTTCATATATCCCAGCACATTCCCCAAAGAAACCCACTATCCCTCATTACCATAGTTGAACAGATGGTCCCGAGCAGTTCTCTGAATTTCTGTGTGATGCCAAGTGAAAATTAGCACTCATGGGGACTCTCTGTTATTCTAAAACCAAGATCTCAGTTTTGGTTTCTGGAGCCCCTGCCCCAACCTGGAATGTGTCAGTAGTCACAATTTTTACCATTCTAAGTGAATACAAGGTGGCTATAAAGTTCATATGCAATTAAAAACAGCATGCAATTTAAAATTGCACATGAACTATATGGCTGCCCTGTATGATATGGATGATGTGGAGGCAGCTATGTGGACAGTACTAATTTGTTCCTTTGCTCTATTTCTTGATAGTTTGGGTGTATATTTTCTGAAAGTTATTACCCTACGATCAGAGGAAAAAATGTACATCTTTGTATAAAGCAGTCACACATAAATATATATTAAATGAATGAATTAATAATTACGTGCATAATTACTTTATAAGTAATGTTACAGATTTTTTATGTGTTCTTTTTTTTTTCAGTCTACTAGTTCTATGAGGGTAGGATTTTTTTCCACTACTTTTCCACTACTAGTTCTATGAGGGTAGGATTTTTTTATTCAATATTTCCTCAGCAGAGGGGTATGGTAGGCATTTAATAAATATTTGTTAAATGAATGTATCATGCATCAGGACTAAGTGAGTGAAACAGCATTGGCAGTAATGGGAAGCTTCACCTCAGTGGGTTTTTCTGAATCACTCCCTCCTTTAAATGCTCCAGCCTGCACAAAGCCACCTGAAAAGCTAACGTTATTTATTGAGTGATCTGCAGTGTTGCAGGTACTGGGATATGTAGTTTGTTGAACATTTGACTGAGACATTTATAGAATTTTGGGAAGTGTGTATTACGATCAAGCTTATTTTGTAAACAAGGGAACTGAAGGTTATAGATGTTCCAGAGTTTCCTAAGAACACAAGATTAATATTAGGAGTGGCCAGGATTTGACCAGGTCTGATTAACTCCAAAAGCATCGTCTAAACCACAATAGCTTCCCCCACTCTTCCCAATGTCTATATTTGATTTATTTATTCAGCCATACAGTGATCTGACCTCCTCTCACTGCTTTCTGAGTGCCGGGCACCCTGTGGCCTGCCTTGTGAGTGTGTGAAGCTGGGGCCAGGGAAGTGTTCAGGGGAAGGGCTGGGGAAGGTGGTGTAGGTGGTTCTGTGTGCACTAGCAGGTTAAGGAAGCAAGCGGGAGCCAGTTTACTTCAGGGATATCCCGTGGAGGGATAACGGGTAGTGAGATGCCCATAGGTGATGCTCTCAGTCTCCAGGAGGCTTCCAGACCAGGCTGCGCTGTCACCTTCTAAAATGCAAACCTTGTCAGTTCCCTTCCAGACACGCCAAACTCAAAACTGTCCCTTAAATTCTTGACCTAGCCTACATTTCCCCTGCTTCATGTCTCCAAATGGAAGTTTACAAAGAGTGGTTTGTAGTTACAAGGAGGAGTGTGAAGAGAAAGTTTTGAAATGCAGTGTCTCACTGCTTGTCATCCTAATGCGCTGATGGGCTCTTCAGAACCACTTACCCATTTTCATTTCAGGCTGTATCTTTTTGACGCCATGCACATGGCTTCGGAGCCCTCATGCCATTGCCAGCAGGCACCTCTAACAAGAACAGACTCAGACTTAGCTCTCACAGTAAAGCCTGTCGAAGGAACTTGACCATTTTTCTTGCTTCCCTTTCTTGCAAAAGCAGTTTTAAAATGTTTATAAGAGCTCATTAATCCCAGGCCTTGCGGAAGGGCCCCATGCTTGACTATCAAACTCAATTAATTATGTAAAATTCTTGTAAAATAGTGAATAGTTATTGGGAGCATTTTTGCCTTCTCTTTTCTTCCTTCCCTTTTTTTTTTTTTAATAGGCTGCGGAATACATTGCAGCAAATATTTCACACGGGAGTTTGTGCCACCATAATAATTAATGCCAGAAAGTTATGTGAAGGTCTTCCTGTATTAAGTAAACTAGCCCTGGCTGAGAATGGAAAGATAAATGGTGGGAGAGTTGAGAGGAAAGTGGTTGTAAAAATGACCTAAGATTTAAGATATATAAACTGCGGGAAAAGAACCCACATATTTTTATCTTTGCTGAGAAAGGTTACTATTTTTCTAAGATAGTAACAGAATAATAACATCTTCCGTTAGCAAATAATTGCACAACTATGCGATCAGATGCCTGTAGAGGTTTCAAGGAAAGAAAAAAAAATTAACAGGGAACTGTGCTTTCCCCAGCTTTTGTTTGCTGCCCTTCTAGCGATTAGATTCTGTCAATCAAAGACTGTTTTTATATAAAAAGCCATTAGGAGTTAGATCTTCAGTACTTCTGAAGGGCAACCAAACTTGAATGCTGTTAGAGATAGCAGTTACTCTCTGCCTAGCCTTATCCTGAGGGTGAATTATAGGTATTGGCATTTAGCTTTGTAAATTGTGCTTCCCTAGGGATTTTAATAAACCATGGATTGAAGTTTTATGTTTTCCCTTCCTAAGAACATATAGCACTTCTACACCGAAACTTTATTTGTTGTTCGTATGGCTTCATCAAATCGTAATTCATAGTGTAGATGTACAGGGGCTGGAAATAGATGTATTCCGACCAGTGGAATAAGATCAGTTTGTACATCAATATATGCCTGCCAAGGGGAGGATTAAAAAAAAAAAAGGTCCTAAGGATTTTTGGTGCTCCTTTTAAATAAAGAGCTCTTTTTCTTCAGGCTTCAAATAAACTTTTATGTTCCCCAAGTTGGTTGTGGCATCTTCAGTGCATCTAAGGAGGATCAAGCCAGAGGTGCAATAGGTTGACTCAGTGTGGGAGAGTTCAGAGGATGGGGTGCAGGCTGGCCACGTCCCTTCCCGGCTGGGCGAGCTCTGGCAGCCCCTGTGGGTGCTCAGCTCCCGTCCTTTTCTGGTTGCACCCCTAATCCCCCTTCTCTGCCATGCTTTGTTCACGGGTCTCTCCTGTCAGCAGCAGGAACCTTTATTGAATATTCTGACCTCGTTCTCTGGGTGTCGCTGCAAAGTCTGCGCACAGAAAGGGCTGCACTGCAGAGCTGAGGTCTGTGTGACTGAGCCCGTCGAGAGAGCAGCCCCAAGTCTCTATTTCCCTGTCACTTCTCGCCTGCTCCACTGCAGTAGTCTCCTACCCTGCACCCTCGGAGAGACCCACTGGCATCTAGAATGCTGGTTTTGATCTGAACATCGTACCTCTCCCACCACACCCACTCCCCCCCACCTTGCTTTTATCTCTTTAATGCTTCCAGATCGTTGTTAAGATAAAAAGATAGAACCTTCCCATAACCTGACTCCCTCCATATTCTCCCCCTCGTTTGTTCCCCTGGGCTCCCATGACAAAGTCTTTTCAAAAGGCTTTGCTTCCATCTTCCAAAAGACCTTTGGCTATGAAATTCCCTGTGCACAAAATACCCTTCCTTCGAGCTCACTTGTTCTCAGGAATGGTATCTCTGCTTTTTCTTCACATTCTCAGGGAAGTCTCCCTCACCAGGTCATTACCCTGTTCTGACTACTCTTTCCTGGCACCATGCTCCTCTCCATTGAAGCCCTTTTCTTCTTTTTTATTTCTGAGACAGAGCCTCAAGCTGTCCCCCTGGGTAGAGTGTCATGGCATCACAGCTCACAGCAACCTCCAACTCCTGGGCTCAAGCGAGTCTTTTGCCTCCACCTCCCAAATAGCTGGGACCACAGGTGCCCGCCACGGTGCCTGGCTATTTTTTTTTTTTTGGTTGCAGCCATCATTGTCGTTTGGCGGGCCTGGGCTGGATTTGAATCTGCCACCTTAGGTGTATGTGGCTGGTGCCTTAGCCACTTGAGCCACAGGTTCTGAGCCGAAGCCCTTTTCTATACTTATAGTTTATGTGCTTTTTGATCAGTTTCTCTCTCTCCCTCATAGATGATAAACTTCACGAGGACAGGGGTTTATCATTTCATCTCTGGGGCTTAGAATAGTGCCTATCTTACACAGGCATTTGATAAATCTTAAAGAAGGGATGAAAGAGAAAGAGAGGGAGAGAGAGAGAGAGAGAGAGAGAGGGAGAGAGAGAGAAAGAGGGAGAGAGAGAGGGAGAGAGAGAGAAAGAGGGAGAGAGAGAGGGAGAGAAAGAGAAAGAGGGAGAGAGAGAGAAAGAGAGAGAGAGAGAAGGACAATTCCCTCTCCTGTATCCTATGGAAGATAGTGATGGAATAACTCTTCACTTCTACTTTAAATATCATGTTTCACTGAGTCTAATCCCCCCTAATTGTATGCTACATGATTACTTTATATTATAACACAGAAAAAGTGCTGCCAATTAAGCTATGACATACTATTGATTGTAAGATGCTTCCTAATTTTAGACATCAGAATATCAGATGACAGATGTGCGAAGATGGGCATCATAGAATTGACGCACATTAGAATTGAGTTTTCTTAGATCTAGGAACACATGAGCTAAATTCACCGTCAAATGGATGGATGGAAGAATGGCAGCCACGTGGATCGGTGCTATTACTTACAGAATTTGAAGTTTGAACCTTAGCGGTGTTATTCTCTTTTGTATGTTTTTGGATTTTGTCTGATACTAGGATGCAGGTCTGAGGCACATTCAGAAACGTGAGTGCTTTGCTCAGGCAGAATTTCAGGTGATGGAGTTACCAGCAGCAGGGTAAGGCATCAGGCTGTCCATGGTCTGCGCTCACCAAAGGACTAGCAAGAAGCAAGCAGGGGAGAGGTGTCCAAAGAGCGCCCACTTCCTTCT
This sequence comes from Galagoides demidoff, assembly GCA_963574575.1. NCBI lineage: Eukaryota > Metazoa > Chordata > Mammalia > Primates > Galagidae > Galagoides > Galagoides demidoff. The sequence goes on from CAUYQV010041571.1 coordinate 144,379, forward strand.
GATGCTGTACAGGAGCCTATTTCTGCCTCTCTCTGAGATCTTTTCCCCAGCACCCTACTCTGAAGGGGGACTTGATTAATAATGGTTTGAGCCAATGTTTCGGGGAAAACCCACAACTTGTGAAATCCTTGCTCTTGTTTCCTGGCAGTGATGTTCCTTGTTGCCCTTCCCCATGGGGTGCTGCAGCCTTTTCTCTACATTCCACTCTGTAGAACTCCCAGTTAAAAGAAGATGAATGGTCAAAACTCAGGAATCTTGAGTCCAGTCCTGAGTTTGCTACATGCTGTGTCATCCGTGTGAGCCTCAGTGGGATGACACGTCTCCTAGAACCTTCCAACTCCCACTCTTAATCTAAGACCCCCACTCCATTGATACAATCATAACATTGGGGGCTTGGGGTAGGCATGCCCTCTCTTCCCCATGTTCCTCCTTTGAGTTTTTATTTTTATTTTCCATCTTTATTTTTAACCAACCAACCATTGTCAGAGGCAGTTACTACGCCACAGTGGCTTCTCCTTCTTCTCCCTTTTGGTTCCATTTTTTCCTCACTCTTGGTATTTGTTCTTTTTTGCAGGTTTAACCCTCTGTCTTTTCTACCAGTTTAGCTGTAGCACTCTAAATCCAGAAACTTCTAGTTTTGTCTAGAAATGAAAACTTGAATAATGTGATACTTGACTCCATCCTCTCAGTCCTCTGTGATCTTGGGGCCACAGAAATGTAAAAATCCTGGGTCTGTGGGGGTGGTCTCCACTAATTAGCTCATTTAACAGATGACCATACTTTCAAGGGGATGGGTTGGGTTCAATTTACCAAAGGTTACTCAGCTGGAGGGGGCAGACGTAGGCTCCCATCCCCAGCTCTCTCTAGTACACCAAGCAGACTTCATTCTTCACAATGCCCTGGACAATAGACTCCTGTACCCTATTTTAAATTTCTATTTACTCTGCCTTCTGAGTTTTGAAAACCTCTTTTGAAAAAGACTCATATCTTATTTTTTTCCAAAAGCTCTGAATTTATTTCACATTTAAAAAATATGAATATGAATTCTCTTACAAGTTTAGTGCTTATAATTTCCTTTAAGGCACCAGCTTCAAGATTCTTTGTAGTTGCTTTTTAAATTTAAATTCTTTTTCTTAGGAATAACCTAGGGACCTAGGACATTTCTTCAAGGTCCTGTCTTAAGGAGTCTCATTCCCTTGAAGACTTCATCTGTTTGTAAGCAGGTGGAGTCCTTCTAAGATGTGAATACTGTTGGGAAGCCCTCAAGGGAGACAAGGGTAAGGCAATATGGCACCAAATACACATTTCTTGGGTACTTACAATGGGCCTTACAAACATGATCTCATTTTAATCCTCCCATCAGTCAGCTATGCTGGTCAATATGACTTTCATTTTTCAGATAATGATCCAGGAGTCACCCAAGGAACAAGGGGAGGAGCTTGGATTGAAACCCAAATCTTCTGTTTGTAAAGCCTGGGGTTCTTGTAGTCACTTGCCTTCTCAAATCCAAGAAAAACTTAGTTTTCATAATGTGTGGCTATTGTGACTCTTGATCGGTTGAATCTTTAAACTTTTACTGAAGACCAGTAGCAAAATCAGTGATTTCCTTAAAGATATTTATAATCTGTCCTCTTCATTTTCTGTCTTATTTGAAAATCCCTGGAAATTTCTCATCAACAGGCAGCTACCTTGGAGGTGAGACCTGCCTTAAGTTGCCAGTACACAGGCCGTTAACTGAAAGTAGTTTGACAGAAGGAGAACCCAGAATGGATTCAGTTGGTCCCTGGTGCAGGACTTCACGACTCCTCCTTCATTGTAGGAAGCTGCTGGTTGTATTTTCATCAAAACTGGATGAAAGTTGTGGAGTGTGATCTGTTCTCCATTCAAAAGCTTCATTGCTGTCCCCCAGATCACTAATGCCACTTCTTTTTGAAACGAGAGAATCTTTGGGCTTTTATTTTTACTTTTTTTTTTTTTTTCCTGTGGCAGGATCTCACTTTATTGCCCCGGGTAGAGTGCTGTGGTGTCATAGCTCACAGCAACCTCAAAGTTAAGGGCTGAAGTGATCCTCCTGCCTCAGCCTCCTGAGTAGCTGGGTCTACAGATTTCCACCATGGGGCTGGGCCAATTTTTCTATTATTTTTAAGGGAGATGGGATGTTACTCTTGC